>OZ018388.1:39416825-39508238 GCA_963969525.1 Ontholestes murinus
ATAAACGCAGTACCATTATCTACTTCAGAAATACAGAATTTCCTTCATTCAGCGATTTATCTGAACTGTTTACAGCAAGTGTTTTAATGACACAATAATACATATCCGCAGGGAAATCGACAGCGTACGATAGAAATCAACTGCACCAATGTAGGTAATGACATTCCCTTTCAGTTGAACGCGATAAATCAAGTTGTACTTAAAAATCTAGCGAAGACGATAAAAATCCCAATTCTCCCGTACATTTCAGTAGCGTTGGCTTTTAATTATTTTGTGACATTTTATTTTTAATATCGACTTCCTGGTACTCTGAGCGGTTGATTTATTAATAAAATCAATCGCTAATTATCCTAGTAGGTCTGCTGATTGATTCCAAAAGGGGGTGCTTAAATAATCCACTTTTCAATTTAAGTGTCGGTTCCTTGAATAACTCGCAAACTTTCAAGACGGGTCTGATGGGATTTTTAATTGGGGTCCACGTTCAGTCTAAAATTCTCTTCTCACATTATGTACTGAGTTTCCGAGAGCTGTTGATAGTTAAGCAGACCCCTACTGAAAGCATTATATTTCAATTAGGAACTCACAAAATAATTTTATTTGTAGCTATCTTAATAAGGTATTATATATAATATATATATATATATATATATATATATATATATATATATATATATATATATATATATATATAATTAACTTTATATAATATATGAGACTATACTTGCCTAAATCTATATTCATTGCCAATAAAAGACTAATATGCAAAGGTTGCAAACATGTAATAATCTCTATATGTTTACAATGCAAACATATAGAGTATGGTATGTTTCCATATATTAAGGAACGTCACCTGTATCTAGAACTCCCGATCGGCACCTTCATCGCTGCCTTGCTTACTTCCTCACCCACTCGATAGATAGATAACAAAGAGCATCTATTGTCCGCCATAACATTATCCCGTGTACATAGTATAATGCCTGGATGGTGATTAGGGCCGCTATTAATTAGTATAATACGCCGTTATAATTCCCCGTTAGAATCCATGTACTATCATAATTTACAGGTTAATTACACTTGTTTAATTATTATTAAGTGGCTGTCGTTATTATTTATCGTTATGTTCGTTTAATTATTGATATTATTATTTCGTGTAATTGATTGCTTTAATCCTATCGCGATTCTGATTTTAATCACTAAACTCTGCTCTACATGTTATCCTCATTTGATTTACACTATCATAAATTATCTGTAAGGCAGTATTTACTCTTCGAATGAAATTAAATATCAAAATTATTTGTGTTGTATTTATGAATCTTACAATCGATATTGTATATTTGTATTATTATTAAAGTAATTGAAATATATTTAATTAAAAATGAAGTATTGCCTAATACTTTTTTGTTATTTGGCTACGACAATATTTATTTTCACGGAAATCTTTAACATAATTCTAAAATTGTCTCGGATTATTAATAATTTGATGTCCAATGTGAATAATTTAATTATTGTAAAGTGAACTGAGTTCGTCGCATTATTGCCATATACTTTTAAATAAGCCGATGTTTTTTTTAAATAATTTTTGTGTACACAATTTCGTAAATTAATATTAATTATTAGTAATCGCTTAGGATAACTAGACTATTTTGTAAACTTAATAGGTGGATACATATCAAAGAGACGATATAAAATGTTTGTAAAGTTCACATTAACACAATCACTAACAAATACGAAATTCCAATCGATACTTAATTTGGCAATGGTATTTCTTTAATCTAATGCAAATGACAAAAGGAAAATAAGATGTTATCTATCATTCCGAAACGAATTCAATTTATATTCTTCATGAGAATTTAATATTTTACATCGGTAAATACGCAACAGAATAAAATGTTACTAGCAGGCATTACACTTATGCCCGCAGTATTAAACAACAAAAGGTTAAAAAATACCTCTTAAGTTTGGGATTTAATTAACCTAAAGAAAAATATACATACATATATAGAAACAGTTATTTACTGCAATAACTTGAAATTCATTAAGCTAAAGCTAATTTTCAAAAAACGTATCAGTATCTCTATATTCTTTCGAAACTAGATCGATATGAGGATTTCTATTTATGTATTGAGAACTGGCAACACCTGTATTGTTTGGTAAAATCTGACATTGCCATTGTAAAGTTTCACATTTTTAACATTATATGGACTCAAGATTTTGACGTGCGAGCACTATGTTCGTGTATATTGGTACCGTAAAATTATTTCAAAATACAACTGTGGTGCATCCAAATCCGTATACAACATCGTAATATGCGTATGAACGAGAAAAGGCCAATCAGCAGTTTGTGTGTTTCAATGTGAAGCAAATCTAACAAAAGTTAATCGTTCTCGCAGCGTCAAGAAGCAAATGGTGGGGTTTTCATCAAGAAAACGGGTCATGTGGCAACTGTAGCCCTCGAAATTCAAAAGACCGATAATTCAGCGTGGTATACGACCTGAAATTTCGGTAAATTGAGAGAAACTGTGGGAGCCCGGGTTCGCGAGCACCGAGGCGGATACCAGTAGCATGGACCGCCAGCAGAGGGCGACGGAATGGTAGCGGCGGCCGTGGCATGTGCGAGTAGGATACCCTGCCAATAGAGGCCCCAATGATCAAAACCGACGGAATGGTCACAGGCAGCCGTCCAGCAGACTTCAACTTAGCGTCGTTAGTTGATCCTTACCGATAATCGAAGCGGCAGGCTCGCCATAGCTTGCCTGATCGAAGAGTTCATCATAGTTTTCGATCACCAAGACAAACATCCGATGACCAAGGGGGCCCCGCCTAATGCGGAGGACTATTAAGATTAAGAACGCCCTGCGACGTGTTATCGATCTACCAACCTGGTATATACGAAAATAGTAAATAAATCGACGTTAAAACCCCTTTTGTGGGGGTGCACGCTCCACAATTGGAGACCCCGACGTGATCAAACCAAAAGACGAGTGTATGAGCCGAACAAACAATCCGTTAGTGCGCACAAAGAAATAATCCATGAGCAATATGGCCAACGAAGAAGTCAACAAAATACAAGTGCGTATCCCACCGTTTTGGGATGACGACCCGTAATTGTGGTTACCTCCAAGCAACATGGACGCTATACTTGCAATTTTAAGTTCGGCAAGGCAGCACACAACTGTCGCCCCCCCCCTGCAAATTCGAGAGAATGGGAAACGACTAGGGCAGTCAGTAGAGGCGGCAACTGACTACTCGCCGAACGCACCGCATCGCTTGTACATCGCCGACCAACAATCAAAAATACCATACTCGTATCTCGTCTATACAGGCGCAGACGTATTTGTTTTCCAGCGCCGTTTGGTTGCACAAAAGCAATACCAATCTTATTACAACCTGTACGCAGCAAACGAAGCCATCATACACACGTATGGCACGATCATTTTAAATCTGAACTTGAAACTACGAAGAAGACGTACACAAGGCAATAATAGGTGCCAATTTCTTGTCCTTTTATAGATTACTGCCGGACATCCGTAACAAAAAACTCCGTGACGGTACAACAAATCTCACAGCAACAGGCCAGAGCAAAGCAACGGAAGAAGCAGGAATAAGCACTATCAGCAATGGCGAAAAACAACACCCCATTTTGCAAGAATTCCCACCGATATGCAAGCCATCCGGTTTACCGATTTTTACACAACATGGCACAGAGCACACCATACACACCATCACCAAGCCAAGACTATTCGCACCTGATAAACTAGCAATCGTAAAAAACGCATTCAAGACCTTGGCCCAGGTGGGAATCGCATGACCTTCGAAGAGTGCCTGGTGAGGAGGTTGCAAAAAAAAATGCAGAATGGCGATCCGGTGGAGACTATAGAGAACGGTTCCCCACAAATACCCCGTCCCGCATAACGAGGATTTCGCACAACGGCTGGATGGATACAAAGTCTTTTCAACAATTGATCTAGTTCGAGCCTACCATCAGATCCCGATAGCGAAAGACGATATACCAAAAAGAGTCATTGCAACACCATTCGGTGTTAGCACGCCCACAACCCAATGATCCTCGCAGTTACCACAGAGGCATCAAATTACGCATTAGGGGGCGTAATCCAACAGTTACAAAAAACATAGAAACCGCTAGCGTTCATGTCAAGGAAGCTGTCGCCAGTCGAACAAAAATACGCAGCATACGACAGAGAACTACTAGCAATCTCACGCCACAATAAAACATTACCAACACATGCTAAAAGGAAGAATTTTCACCATCCACACTGACCACAAACCAATAACATATGCTTTTGCACAGAAGTCGGAAAAATGTTCACCAAGGCAATTAACCTCGATTATATCGGTCAATTCTCAACGGACATTCGTCACATACAAGGAAAGGAGAACATAGTCACCGACACACACCCGCATGGATCAGGAACAGGAATCGACTTCACGACAATTGGAGCCGAGCAAGAGAACGACGAAGAGCTCAAGAACCTGATTAGTAAAGGGAATACAAGCCTGCAGATCAAAAATATTTATTTTCCGGAGTATAACTCAGACATCTACTGCGACATCTCAAATGACGCTGTACGACCCTTCGTAACAACCAATTTACGAAAACAGGTGTTCGATAGTCTGCATCTATTATCACAACCTGGAGTAAAAACTACAATCAAATTAGTAGCAGAAAGATTCGTATGGCCAAAAATCTAAGCAGATTGCAAGAAATAGAGCAAACAATGCTTGCCAGCAGATAAAAATTACGAGAGATAACGCACCAACCAACGAAACATTCTGACTATGGTCCGAAAAATTCGACCATGTCTACATAGACATCGTCGGACCACTAGAACATACGAGAAGGAAGAAGTACATCATATCGTCCATCGACCGCTTCACTAGATGGCTCGAAGCAATCCCGATATCGAACATCGAAGCTAGCGCAGTTGCCAGTGTATTTGTCACGCACTGGTTAGGTAGATATGGCTCACCTCAGAGTAACGACGGACCAAGGACGCCTTTTCGAGTCACAACTATTCAAGCGGCTGGAAGAACTCATGGATTTCAAACGAATAAGGACGACGACTTTACCAACCACGGTGCCCAGCTCAATTGGCAGACTTAGACTTGCATTGTCAGTTTATTCTAACCGGTAACCGAAGCGGCAGGCTCACCATAGCTTGCCCGATCGAAGAGCTCACTATATTTCTGTGATCACGAAGACGAACTTCCGATGACCGAAGGAGCCCCGCCAACTGCGGAGGATCAGTACCGACAGAATAAGGCGATTAAGAACACCCGGTGACGTGCCAGCTGCTATGGCGCGATAGCGGTATCGCCACTGCCCTCGACGCCCGAGAAGGAAAACGGCCATCGATCCACGACGTTACGAAGTGCGCCAGAGCTTCTGGCACCCACACACAGAATCAACCTTGCTTGTGCATATGTGAATAGTAAATAAATCGACGTTAAAACCCCTTTTGCGTTTGACCCACAACTGCACGCTCCACAGAAACCAACCCAAAACTACAAATCATTTTGCATCACGACAATGCGAGCTCAAATACATTACATGCAACGAACGAGTATTTGGACACACATGGTCAAACGATCAACTCTAAGGTATTTTGTGCTACTCTTGAAGAAATGGCATCATCTTGTTCGTAGTCACAAAACGAACTCACCCTACAGCCCTGATCTCACACCGTCGGATTTTCATCTGTTTGGCTCAATGAAGGACGCAATCTGCGGGAAGCACTACGCAGATGATGCAGCACGATGTTGGCTCCTACAAAGATCCGTGGACTTATACCGTACAGGCATACAGGCCCTCATGTTAAGGTGGCGTAAAGCCGTAGAATTGAATGGAGATTACGCTGAAAATAGTGTTTTATAGCAAAAGGATTGGGGAATAACAAAAAAATGTGTTGCATTTTATAGGAATTTCAATACTTTGCTAAAAGAACATATGAATTCGTATAATAATAAGACATCAAATTTTACTTTTGCAAATTACGTTATAGAAAACGACCCTATCCTTGACAATATCCTGTAGAAAATATAATTTTTTATAAAGGCCTAAAACTTCTTATAAAATCATTATAAATTCATTTAATATCACTAACTAACCTCCAAACTGACCCAATATATCCATCTGCTTTTAATGCCATTGTATAAATTTTCCTATTTGTATAAATATAGAATACGTTTGAACTATCGTCTGTTAAAGTTTGAACATGCGCATTTCTACTATAACCCCTCTGACATGTTTGTGTAAACGCTACTTAAAAACATAATATAATTTTTAATTGTTAGTTTAAAAATTATCTTGTAACAGTCACGAATATGGAATGGTGTCTGATATACCATTTAATCTTATTATATTTTATTCCCAAATTATTCTAGAGAAAGTAAAGTAACATCGCATCGATTTAAATTTTCTTCGGTTGAACATTTTTTGTCGTTTTAAAATATATACAACACCCGATCTAATATTAGGCCCATAAATTATATTTACTTATTTATTGTTGTTATTACCAAAGCTTTACAAACGTCAGAATATATAATGAAAAATGTAGATAGGTACACGATCAATACGACCTAAAATTTACATCTACAGAAATTCGTATAAAATATAGTAATAAAAATAATTTAAAAATACGTAACAATACAGACATATTAAAATTAGATAGGATGTAGATATCCCCTTTCACAAATATAAAAATATAAAGATAAGCATGTATTGTACTAACGTTAAAATCATATAGCCTCTCAAGTGTTCCGATTTTGTTTCAGATGCTAGGGTCATTGGTTAAGTATCCTTCGAAAGAGTAGAAAGCATTTTCTGACAGAAATGTCTCCACACGTGATTTAAATTTATCAGGTTTAAGTATTTTTACGTTGTGGTAGTACATTAAAGAATTTGATTGTGTACTAGTTAATGCTGTCTCTTAATTTTTCTAGTCGTCGGTTATCTGCACGCAAGTTTCCAGTTTGTCTGGTGGGATATTGGTGTATTATTTTGTATTATGTTTAATAAATAGGAGGCACTTATAGATAAATATACAGGGTAGTGTGAGTATTTTAAGTTCATAAATAAATGTTTGCAATCCTCTTGATATTTTAAGTTACCGAGTACTCTAACTGCCCTTCTCTGGATTTAACATAAATACCTTTGCTAATGCAAGAGTATGACCCCAGTTTAATATGCAATATGATAATATTGACTAAATATTAGCATAGTATGAGGATATGCATGTGTTAATTGACGTAATATCGTTTTCTCAATGGGAAAATATTTTTTGAGAGTTTTTTTTTATGTCTAATTTGAATAGACTACAATTCGAAAATTATTACTCTTGGTGTAGATCATAAGAAAAGGCTGCCAAAGACTACGACGTTATTAACGTATTAATTTATGTATGTGCTAATGACTTTAGGGGTTGAATTATAATCAGTGCACCATTCTAGCGATTAAGGTACATAAATAATTTAGGCAAAAAATGTTCCCTAATGCATTGCACTTGACACCCCCTCGATCTCTACACAATCAGCCAGTATATATGTGTACATAAGCTTGCTATTTTATATTCAAGTTTTAACACAAAGCCGCATTTGTATGCAAAATCTTAATGGGTGTTTGTTTAGGGCCTGCACCTAAAATCGACGTCATTTTAGTGTACATATACGAGATATCTACTCTGCGTCTGCATTAATTCTAAAATACTGGCACACACGAAATGCATACAGAATAAAATTAGTGAAGATTTGGTCAACGAAATTTCCTTCTGTATTTAGGTCGCTGTGGGGTAATTGATGACCAATTTCCCGCGCATAATTTATTCCTAGGATTATACTGTAAAATTGTGTTTGCGACGGATGGAGTTGCATGGTTTTTGATAATTTGTTCACACTCTATTTCACAGTCACTATATTGTAGAGTAAATTTCGGTTAATTTATTCAGGGAAGTTTCTAGGAACTTTTAATGTACGAAAATGCATATACTAAACTAATTGCATATTAGCGTCATGTGTCGTGTGAATGTACATATAAATTAATAAAATCTCTTTTCATGCATATTACTATCACATAAGAGGTTTTATTAAATTGGATTAATTTTAAACCTAATAACCTTACATAAAATAATTTTATTATGAATATACATATTAATTTCTGTCAAATAAACTTAAAAAATTTAAATATACGTTTCACAGATTTTAGGCAAATATACAAATGAATTTAGGATGATTTAATTATAGAAATGTAGTAAAAGTAATGACAAAATCTAACAATCAAGTTTATAAACATCTGCCGATACGTGTTTCAATCTCTCGATTTCATCAGTACAGCTTTAATACATACTTAAATTCAAATTTTAATTTTAAATTCATGTAAAAACGATTATAAAAAATAAATTAATGAAAAGTTAAATACTTACTCTGGCATGTACGGCAACTGACACAATAATGAAATCTTATGATCTGATGGTCCGAATTTATACCTGAGACGGATTAGTGAATTATACATAAATAATTACGTTTAGAATTAAGGAAGACACCCACTTAGCCCAAATTACTTTTGTATAATTCAATATCGGTCGAGGTATTAGCCAGAGAAGTAGTTATTTGAATAAGTTATTTGTTTTGTTGTCTTAATAAGTCTAATTTTTGTAGATTTACGAAATATTCTCGTACTATTAAATCTTATAATATCTTTATTTTAATTTTATGTTGTTCAGAATATAGATATCATATATCATTGAATATATTATACACAAATTTAATAAATTGTTGCCTAGTTTATTTTATAATTAATATAATGTAATAAAGATAATGCACCATAAATTAAATTAGACGAAAATAATTCCTTGATATAATTAAAATTTATTTTGTTGTTACGAATGTAATAAAAAGGTATAAATTTAAATAGGCTAATTTTTTGAACATTTTATATACATAATATAATACTTATCTGCTTTGCTTTCAAAACTAAATCAAAAACACATATATGAACTAATAGTTGATGAACAAAGTTAAATCGTTTAAATGAATATAGGAATTATATATCATTCTTGTGAACTACTGTTACAAAGAATCTATAAAATTCGGTTTCATTATTTGTTTTACCCAATTTAAAACTTGTTATTTATTACACTATTATATATATATACACTATTATAAAAAAGATATCTTCTCTTACGCATCAACTTAATTTCCATTTGGTTGAATTGTGGTGGTATTATATTATTATATTTCTTTACCTAAGGAAACTATAGTGTAGCGAAACAATTGTAGTGAGTAAAATAAAAAGTTGAAAATAATCAATAGTTTACTATTATTATTATATTAAGTATTTCATAACAGTTGCAACTTAAACAGAAAGCTTAAGGTCACTATATAATAAATGATCATAGGGTGTCTATATTAAGATATATCCTCTATTTTCACGTTTCCACGTCATAAATATGACCCATTCGATCTCTAATCATTTGGATATTATAATGTACTTTTTCATGGATTTTATCCTTTCTGCGTCTCAGGTCACTTACGAAAATAGGTTTTGACGAAGTTTTACTAAAGAAGTCGATTGTCATTTTGAATTCGCGACAATCTTATATTACTGGCATCGGTATCCAAATCGAATTTTCCATCCAGTCATTAATGACTTCTAAATTATTTTATTATTAATTATTTATTTTTCTTCGGTAAGGTGCAAAGCAAACATATTTTCATACCGTTAAAATCTTTTGCAGATCGACGGTACTTCGAAATGGAGTGACTTAGATATTGTGTTTCCTTTTTAAAAAATAACATTATTTTTGTCTAAGATTTAATCCGGAATCTCTTAATCGCTAAAATTTTTGTTCCAAATTTTCAGTTGGTTCTCAAAAGTTTTTCCTAATACGATTGTATCATCGAGATGTATAAAACAGGTTTTCTAGTATGGTCCTTTTACTATTATCTTCATGAGTTGGTGGAATATCATCATGATCTGAAAAATATGTTATATTGGTAATTATTCTTAAGACTTCCTCCTCATCAGACGACGATTATTCCTTGCATTGATGTCATTCGTATATTTCATATTCTTTGCACTTAATGTGGTTATTATTTGTCAAAGAAACCTTAATATCTCCTAAAAATTTGTTTTACTTTTTTAATTTTCCTCACAGATATATTGGACTATTTATTGGGTTCGTTGTTGGCTCATAGTTGCAATTTTGTCTGCGCCTAACGCCAGTATATTTACTTATTTGGTTAATCGAGTAGATATCAAAGCTTTAGTTCATCTAAAACCGACTATTCTCTTTAAAGAATTTCCAAGTATGCATATATTCATATAATTTTAACAGCAGTTTGAAGCTATGAATTAATAGAATGTTTTTTTTTAATTTATCTACACTTCTTTTCCAAATACTTCAATACTAGGTGATCATAGTCTACTAAACTGTAGCATCTACACGTAGTTCTTAAGTTAATGCAACTTTTTTCTATATCCCGATCATTTTTTGATAAAGCAGCCTCAAATTACCTTAGAAAATTGGCCCCGGAAGTTGAGCTACTGAAATTAGGTGTTTGCATTGTAATTTAGTAAAGAAGATATTATTATTATTTCCTTTAATTTATTTGAACTTTAATTGCTAATATTTTTAGTATTATCTTCAACTTTATTTTGTAGGATGTTTCTAAATTGCGAAAGTTCCCTTCAATTTTTTTTTTTTTCTTCTGCATGGTGTAAAAATTATATATTTTACATAATCATATCCGATAACGCTTAATTGAATAAATGGATAAATTATCTACATTTGTTTTCCAATCTGCGAGAATTTGTTAAACATTATAAACTGTTCGAACTATTTCTCTTCAAATTATCGAATAATTTCTTATCAATTTCTCATTCAAACTTCTATTTTTATTTTCTTATATTTTTCAAGATAATTAATAGTGATATATTATTAAATATCCTGCAAAATATAAGAATATAAAATATCATGCAAACGTACTTGGATCTTAGCCTTTCACTTTTAATATTTCTACATTGAAAACCTGTAATGTCCTTTAGCCATTTTTCTGCACTTTTCAATACTGATAAATAATGATAATAATTTAGTTAATTTTGTATTTAACCTAAAGAAATGTTGATTTTAAAATTTTCAAAGAAACACCTTGTTTATTATTTCAATTTCGATTAAAGCATTTTATAACAAGTAAATTTTTGAATTTTTTTTATTTGTTGTCCAAATTGGTTAGAAGTTAATTTTTAACGTAAAAATCCATTGGATTATTTTCTACGGGGTTATTCTTAATATTTAAATATGGCCTTACATACGAATAATATTAAAATATTATGATCTTATTAATTATATTTTATTTTATTTTTTAAATTTCATTGTCAATTTAAGAATATAAGGAATGTATTTGTTAATTAAGAAATTTATTTAGAATTATACTTATACAATCTTCAATTGTATTGTTGTACACTTTAAAATTTATTGAAAAAAAAATATGTATTATATGTATATTTGAATATCAAGAAATGTTTCTGATATTCGAATAAAACCAAAAGCCAGAATGTTGAATCATCCGCACGTCTTAAATTTAACAAGGCGTGTCAGGTATCCTGTCATTTGGATTGAGACAAAAAAATATTCAAATTCCCCAAAAGATAACCTTTGAACTTGCGGTTTGAGGCGACATTTGCACTTCCACCTGCCTACAGTTGAGAGAATGAGGGAAGCAAAGGACGTATTATTCAAAGATTCCGGAGGCAAATCATTGGATTTCCTCGCAGATAACCGTAGGGCAAAATCGACGTGTCACACACATAGGAAATCATGTTTTAGCCCGTCTGCCTGTTTTATTGATAATCTTTTATCTGCACCACTACGCCATTCTCCAGTTTCCCCAATCGAGACGGAGGGCACGTTTAGGCGACGTTCCCTACGCATTACATTCAATCATACAAAGCGAAACCTAAGTTTCCCCAATTCCACGAACGTGATTTCTGTAGATTCTTTCGAAATTACTTATTTACAATTTCTTTATGTATATTTATGTTTGGCTTTCCAAATGTTTAAATATCTTTAAATCTAATAATCTAAACAAAAATCCTGATTGTTTCTTTACACCTATCTATTATTAGAAATATTTTAGATTTATCAGTTTGTCTATTTATTTGAGTTAAGAGATTTTATAAATTTACTACAGATAATATAATGTACGCTGGTAGAAATGTTTACTAATCCGTAAGTAAATAATTTGCAAAATTTATTACAATTACGTAATTATTTGGTAATAATAATTAAAATTAGACACTTAAAATGTATAAATTATATGGATTCGATAATTGGATTGAATAATTGAAAAATTAAATTGTTTATAAGGTTTCACTTTGCTGTGCTTCACACTGTTACGGCTTTGATTCGAATTATTGTGCAAATACCCTAGTATTCGTTTGGCAGAGATTAAGCAATATATTGATGATTGTATCCAATACGAAAATATCGTTTATTTTTGTACCCGAACTTAATTTGAAAGCTTTTTTAAATGGTGAAATGCGTTATTGATGTTATATAAATAATAAACCCTTTTTTATATATAAATATAATAATAATAGATATAAAATGATCATTGTAATAAGAATAATTATATCTAATTCATTGACTATGGAGGCTTCTACTTCGTAATACATTTTAATCACAAATTAAACACAATAATTACTTTGTTTTGTATAAAAGTTATTTATTTAAACGGTGACCAATGGTTTCAATACAATACACTTTCGGTTTGAAAATGATACGTGAATGTATTGAAACCATTGGTCACCGTTTAAATAAATAACTGTTATACAAAACAAAGTAATTGTTGTGTTTAATTTGTAATTATATCTAAGTAAAATCGTATGTGCATTTTATTGTTGATATCGTATGCCGATTATTTATAATTAAATCTAATATGCAATTTACCTAATTTAAAAAAGCAACAAATTTTTTAATATCTTCCCAATACGTTTGCGCTTGAACATTTTTCCCCTTCGATTGAGTTACTTCCAAAACATGCATTTTCTAACCCTCATGGGATTCTTCAGGCATCGCAAAACATTGGCTCCGTAATTTATTTTAGATTTGCGAAAATAAAAATAAGTTCTTGGGTGCCAACTTAGAGTTGTCAGTTCGTTTTCCTAATTTTTCAAAGACAAACAAATGATTGTGTACCATCTAGAATTGATCGCCCATTATTGCACTAATTTCCGAAAAAAATAACAAGTGACTATTTGCTTCAAAGTGCACGAATAACTTTTGGTGGATTTGGTTGATCTTAAAAAACCTATACAGTCGACTTCTGTTTATTTTAAGGGTTGTATCACACTTGTAATTCTACAGCATTTATTTTGACCAATCGTCACGAACTATTTTGAGCTATTGTTAAATTGTATGGGATCCATGGCTATAAATTTTATTAAATAACCAAATGTGCATATAATATTGAATATATGCTAGTCTTAAAACGCCCAAATGTATATAAATCTCACGATAAGTCACTTAACAATCCTGAAATATCAGTTCACAGCATCAATGTTTTCTGGAACAACAACCGATTCACAAAAACAAATACATCACTAAGCGAACTACGACCATGTTTGAATTCCGTGTACCATCGATATATAAGGGTTTTTGATGGTGCTTAATCGCAAAAAGTTGAATTAATTGTTGTTGAGTGGATTATATGTTAAATTTTGTAAAAATAAATATTCCCGACTTAATTCCATTGTATGGATGACGTCAATTATTCATATAACTGTAAGCAATACAAATGGTACATGGATTCTAAAATGTCGTGCATAACTCTGACAAAATGATGAAATTTGCATTAGATTGTCAAATAACACCACCTAAATATACAGTTATCCATAATAACTTTGTTTGTTGCAAAAAAGAAACTAGTATATATAATAATTATACATAAAAAGTAATCTCTAAACTCACTATTTGTGTTATATTGTGCTAAAAAATGTAAAACTGGTACTAAATAACGCCATAAAAACGGGTTATATGCTTCAACAAATTGTTTGATTTTAATAATCCTACCGAAAATTTGAAATCATTTTTATTGTTACTATGGTAAATAAAAAAGCGCACACATGAAAGGAATAAAAAATTACTCGTTCAACATTAACTACCTCTTTTAAATTATTCATGTAATACAACACGAATCGACATTTTTAACGAACCTGTTAATTATAAGAATCGTTCTTGATATAGGAAAACAAATGAAACAATGAAAAGTTCACATTTCCAATTGCAATACTGCACATCATTTTATTTATTTATTGCGGCTGTTATTGTTACCTTATTCTTATTATAGTTTAATGAATTTTTACGTGATGTATCGTGTAAAATTTAATAAATTAAATTTATTCCAAATTTTATTGCGTTTAAATTCTATAATTCCAGATTATATTGTCTTTTATAAATTGGAAAGTACAAATATTCACGCCTATCGCTAAGTAATATATGCTGCTACTAAATTTAGTTTGACTTAACAACTTTCTTAGTGTTTATAAATAATGCACTTTCCAAATCTTAAAAAAATTACACGCCAGGTTTGAAGGACTCTCCTTCGTAATTGTTTGATTTTGTTACCAAATGTAGTTAGTTAATATGATTACACTTTTCTATAGTAAAAAAAATACTAATTGCAATAATTGTTTAAATTTAAAATTCATTTAGAAACAACATATTTATCATATTATAATAATAATTTATACTAGCAAGAGTATATTTAAAGTATATTTCTAACGCTTACCACATTTTAATAATATTAAAAATGTATTGAACCTTGTTATTTAAGATTATATTTAGCAAGTATAATACATTTTCAAAGAATACACTTTATCTTATACATGAATTTTGGTATAATTATTATCTAAGCCAATCAATATACTCTCTAATGGAAAATTATAATTGCAAAGAAACTGATAATTCTTCAAATTAATATTATATTCCTTCATAAGTTTCCTGCCCAGAAATCTTAACCAACAATTATTTGTTTTACAGACATTACATTTCCAGCAGACGTTATTTAGTCCCAAAAGGCTTAAGTATTTAGTTGTTGTTGATAATTTTACACACACTGATATAAAAAGTGAAGAGTTTTGAATACTTCCATTTGATAATGCGTCATATTTAATATATGCACTTTAGATTTGGGAATCATAGGTCATTGATTCGTAACTTTATCGCGGAGCTCAAACACAATGGCATTATTGCAACTTGGAGATGAGAAAAAGGAAAACAAACTTAGTTTGCGGGGAAGTTGTAGGTACTTGGAAAATCTATTGAATTCAGGACATCCTAACCACTACTAAATCGGTCTTCCGAGAGTTTATCATGAGTATTAGGTTATGTCCGGTGGGTGAAGTTATATCTGGTTATTTCGTTAGTGTGCTCTACATTGCGCTCTCTATACACGCAAACTTTAAATGAACGCTGCTTAACTAAGTAGTCAAAGGATGCACCGGAATTTCTCTGTGTCTCTCTGCCCCGCTGTCCTTGCCGTTCGTTTCTCGAAACCCCTACCCTCAGGAGCGCTTCTTTAAATGGGCTTTGAATAAATTTTCTGCAATTTCTTTCGGCGCTAATTAAATTAGTTGAATGAAAGTGGGGCCTTTTCCTGGCAGAAAATTTCAAACACTAATTGCTTTGCTACTAAATAATTTCGCCTTAGGTGTAAATAACTCTATTAAATTGTAAAATAATATAAATAATCAATTTACTCTTTCAAACCAGGATGTGAAGCTGTAGGATATACTAACATTAAATATAACATTTCTTTATGTATCTTATCTTTCTTAATAATATTTATTTCAAATCACTCTAATGCGAAATGTATTGTATTATAATGAACTAAATAGAAATTTTTTACTTCACTTATCTTTAATAATTCAAGTTATATAATTAGAGTATCATGTATTTATTATTTTAAACATAAAGTGTAAAAACAAATAGACCTACCGGAAAAGAGATAATTATTATAATATAATATTTTTGGTACTTAAATTGGTAATATTTATTCAGTTTATTTGATTTTTTAAATAGTGCTATTATGTAATGAAAAAAGTTGCCTAGTTTCAGCATTGTTTTGTGTTAGGTCAGATTTATATATGTTTTTATTTATGATTATCTAAATTTCTAGCCATTGTGTAAAATTTGATACATTCAATATATGCTATTCTTAACTTCTCAATATGACTCTTATTTTGAATTTGGTAATTGCTTAATTCATTTCTTAAATTCAAAATTTAAAATTTCAAATATATAATTCTTATCTCGGGTCTTCAAACATACGTATACGTTTCCTTGCCCTTAAAAACCCACTTCAATATTTCTCTTAATGCATAGGTTAAATAAGCAGCACATTTATACAAATTTACGATATTTTATTTTGATTAAATTTTATAATTTTTATACTGGTATTATAATGATGGGCGTTTTCCATAGCTGCTCAGGTATTGCGATTTTATCCTGGATGCTTTGCCTCCAACGTTCATGGTCTTGAATTCCTGGGCATCTTACGTTATCCGTCTATCTCTCTCTTGATCTACAAGTTGGTCGTTTTCCTCCTGGTAAACTTCTCACGTTTCATGTTCTAAATCTTAGCTCCTTATTGTATTTGCTAAAAATAAAATATTACAGATATCTAAAAGAGCCATAGAGTACCCCTTAGTTTCCTCGAAATTGAAGTGTACAATTTATCGTAAATTCAGGCCATTCTTTGCTCCATGGATTGATAGGCCGTTTCTCGTTCTGCGAATTGTATGCGCTCTGCCTTACGAGGTAAATAGTTTCTATAATTTTCAATATAGGGTTGAAACTTTTATTGAAAATACAGGTGGCTATTTATTTTAATAATTATAAAGCGCCAGAGATCATGTTTCGGTGAAAATTTCCAAATAGTTTTTTTAATTTTTGTCTTGTTTTGAATAAATTTTCCACGGCAACGAATCTGTAAATCATACTATAAATATCTTCATAAACTACTCGGATTACTTCTTGCAGGTTTGAGTCAAGAAGAGACTGTAATCGTAGTTTCTCAATGTACCAGCTCCTTAAGTTTAAGTGTACAAACCTAGAACACACAACAAGTTTCATGGTTTTTTGTTCACGACAATACTCGCCCTCACACAGTTAAACAGTTCTTTGCAAATGGGGTGGTGCAAATTGAACATTCGCCAAACTCGCCAGATCTTTTTCCTTCAGACTTTTTCCCATTCCCGAGAATCAAACTAGATTTAAAAGGAAAGAGATTTGATGATATTCTCCATGCCAAAAGAAGCCTTCTTGAAAAGTTTCCAGAACATGTATAACAGATCTCAGAAGAAAATAGTTATGGTATGTGACTATTTTCAAGGACAGTAAGGTAACTTACGTTAATATTTCATCTACGTAAATAAAATCCTTTAGTTCGTTGTAGTAAATTAAATAATAAATTTAAAAATACGAAAACATTTCGTGAATCTACAACAATGAGTCTTACTAAGACTACAAAACAAATTAATTTGAGACAACTACTTCTCTAGCTAATACTTCGACAGACATTGAATAATACAAATTAATTTGCGTGTTACAAATAGTACAACTATTAAAGCAACACTAATTTGAATGAAATTATTTCTGTTGAATAAACTAATAAATGATAAAATGTACACATTTAAATGTAAACAATCTAAAGTACATTTTATCATTTATTAGTTTATTCAACAGAAATAATTTCATTCAAATGAGTGTTGCTTTAATGGTTGTACTATTTGTAACACGCAAATTAATTTGTATTATTCAATGTCTGTCGAAGTATTAGCTAGAGAAGTAGTTGTTTCAAATTAATTTGTTTTTTTAGTCTTAGTAAGACTCATTGTTGTAGATTCACGAAATGTTTTTGTATTTTTAAATTTATTATCAATAAATATATATCAAAATACATCAAATAATAAGATAATAATAAGATATCTAGTTCATTATTGTCTATATTATAGTGACTTCATAAACATACAGCGCTAGTTATATGCACTACATCAACTATGCATTGCAAATAGACATGTGTGTTTATTTACGCCTCATTATAGTATCTGCAGCAGTAATGTGTTATTAGCACCGGTTCAGTCATGGAAGTTCGTCAATAAGTCCTATAAACCCTGCTGAATATGCATGCTACTCGAAGGCGGCATTATTTGGTGTGAACATCATCTCCTACCAATGCGAATAAGAGAAGCAGAAGTGTTAGCATTAAGTCGTAACACACATAAGTGCTGCTTTTCTAGCGACACAGCAAACAGCCCCAGGCGAATAATTTCGCGTATTTACTCTTCTAAACACACACACGTACGCACACATGGATACATGCAGACACGTAGAATCACAATACGTAATTATTACGGATCAACTAACTTTATTTCAGAAAAGGGCACGCCATTCTAATTACGGTACAAAGGGTCGGAATTAAATTTCTCGGGGCGCACGGGGAACGTCTTCGGGGCGTAAGATTTCTCCGTTATATTGTTTTACATTTGGTGTGTTTCCCTCCTCGGTTCGCAGGCAATGTTATTCTGGGAATAGATGCTCCACTTTACTGCTGACTACTGACATAATGGCTATTGTATGTTGAAACCTGGGAAAATACCGCTTTTCTGCCGCTCATCTCGCCAGCCGATACAACGAAATGTTTCCTGCACAGTCGAATGTAGTCATGTACACACGCGCCCTCCGCAATTGCTTAATTGAACACTACATTATTGATACTCCTTTGAGACAACTATTGTATAGGAAATGGTATTATAATTGGACATATAGATAATTAGTTTAGTACGCAGCATTCGTTATAAATTCCTTTGAAAATTAACAAGTAAATTTACTTGAAATGGTATTTTAAATTATACTTTTCTTTCAAACGGTAATCACTATTTTAATTAATATTTTTATTACAAAAATCCTTTAATATATAAGAGTTCGTAGTTTTGCTCCGAAATGCATCAAACTTCGCTATTAGTTTTTTTGATCATTTATTTGTACCTATCAATAATAGAAATCTAATATGTACATTTATTATTGATTTACATAAAAACCCACACACATAAAATAAAACAAATACCACTAAAATGCCTGTATATATATCGCTTGCTGTTATCTATATACAACATAATATCTTGTTGTTTGGGTAGTTAACCTTACTTCCTTACGGCTCCTTTTTCATTGTTAGAATGAAGTATAATTTCAGGTTTTCTTTCGTTGTTTTCGCTTATTAAAGAGTTGAATAACATCTTTTCCTTTATCTTTTGTGTAAGTTTGAGTAGTTGTAAATACATTTTTTTTTAATTTCTCACCACCTTTTTCTTCTATTTTGTTTCGTCACTTAAGATTTTGTTTTTGATTTTTAATTTAAAAGTATATTTTAGTTCTTTTATATAGTCTTCGAATTCATTAAAATTTTTATGCTATCTGTTGTTATTAATAGTGAGTATTTCATTGTAGTGAATTTTTCTGTCCTAAAGTCTGATTTTCTCCTTATTTGGTAGTTGTGGATGTCTTTATTAGATTTCAGCTTTATGCTGATTTTAATTAGGTTGTTTTTTATTTTGATCATAAGTATTGGTTTAATGTTATGTTTTTATGTTTAATTCTTGTACGTGTTTATAGAGTTTTGTTTGTATTGGTCTTTTTATCTAATTTATATATTAATTTTAATAGTTTGTTTTGTTGCGTTTCCAATTTGTATAAATTCATGTTAGTTGTGTGGCTCCAGATATTGATTAGGTAGTCATTTTGTGAGGTAAAAAGTGCATGGTAGAGTTGTTTTCGTATAACTGTAGGTATGTAGTGTTGTATTTTCCTTATAGCTGCTATTGTTCTGGAGTTTCTCTTAGTTAATAGGTTTATGCGTTTATCCTATTTTAGATTGTTTTGTATTGTTAGTCCTAGGTAATCTACTTCTGTGATTTGTTTAATTGTTGTTCCTCTTCTCTTATTTTATTTATTTGTTCTTGCTTACTGTTAAAGTTCATAAATTCTGTTTTCGTTTCATTAATTTTTAACAGGTTATCGTAGTACCATTCCTTTAATATTTTCATATCTGCAGCTATCTTATTTTGAATTTTTTTGTTGTTTTCTCCTCAGTAAACAAGCAGATGTTATCAGGACTTGGAATAACTAACGGGAGAATGCGACAGGTTCTAGAATTAACAGAAATTTACATAAAAATATGCTGGGTGAAACAATAATCACACCTGGTCTTAGGATGTTTAAAATATATCTATATATTAAACACGCATTATCAAGTTAATCCCCTGCGAACGGGGCAGAATACATTCGATGCACACTCAGCATGTCGTAAGAGGCGACTAATGAGTACCAGCTCTAGGAGGTACCGGCTGGGTATCGGTTTGGTGTCCTTGTATTCTATGTGATATCTAATTGTGATTAGCAACTTGCCCTTGTTCTGTTATGTGTGTTCTGCGGCCCGTGTCGGAGGAGGAGATGATCTTAAGGGACCGCCTATCATCACACCACTTTCACTTAGAATTTCCTTAAATGGGAGGTCCTCGCCTACCCAGCGGAGATCAATCGGCTAGCCACCAAGTCTTTAGGCTTGTTGGTGGGACAAGTCGTCTGGGGTCCGAGGGTGCGTTTAGCCTACGTATACTTTTGATTTTCGCGGCTATATTTTCCATGTAACACTGGCTGTCTGGGCAGTTTGTGTTCCGCAGTTTTAACTTGATGGAAAATGAATATCAATTAAAACTTTGCCCCCATCGAAGAAAAACGTCATCGGTCGTAGTTTTGCCTAGAAATTATTTTAAATTCTGATATTACTTTAAAAAATATTTGCTACTTCAAATAGTGGAGGGAACTTTCGAGAAAGTTCTTAATAAGTAAATTGGTTTGTAGTATTGGTCCGGTAAAGACTGTTACGAAGTTGCGTAATGGTACATTAATGGTTACCACAGTTAGCGAAAAACAGAGCAACACCTTTTCGAATTGAACTAAAATAGGTGACTATAATCTAATAGTTCAAACACATAAAACACTAAATGTATCAAAATGAGTTGTCTACTGTTTTGACATAACACATTACACGGATGACGAGATCTTAGCTTAACTGAAATCACAGGGCGTAAATCAAATTACGAGATTAATATCTAGGAAGATTGGAAATAAATCGGCTAGTGTTTCGTAATAATATTCAACGCATTCCAACTCCCAAAAAAATATGAAGATTGCTTCGATGTATAACTTAGAGGTGCGACGTTTAATCCCCAATCCTTTGTGTTTTAGCCACCAGCAATTTGGTATTGTTTTGGACAAATGCGAAAATACTTCCCTAAGCGCACAGTGCGGTAATTTTCCGTACGATGATATTTGTCAGACATCATTTTAATTCACCAACTGTGTGGCATTTCATTCCCTTCGGTCTAGACACTGTCCAAGGTTTCAGATTGAATACGCCATTCGGAGGATTTGCCTGTCATATGTTGAAGCAATAAATATTGCTCATTTTGCCTATCATCTTTTTCTGAAAATAAACACCCTTTTCAAAAGTTGGTGCTACTATTAAGACATTCACCGTATCTGTACAATATGATGGATATAGTTTAAAGGTACGGAACCAAAAAGAACACCACAGTGACAACTAAACCAAATACCGGAGCTACGCCCAAATTGAGGTCTGAAGTCCTGAAATTAAAAATTTGGTACCTTCCTCCATTAAAGCGAGAATTGTCAGTCTTTTTAATCATGAGCTAATGTACATTGAGCAAGCTACCTAATTAGCTGGATTAAGTCGTTCAAATATTCAACTTAAACGATAATTTGGTGTCCCCCAAAAAACTAAAAATGACGAAAACCTTAATTTAGTGGAATGTTAATGGTTTATATGTATAACTGCTAGAAAGTAAATTGATATGTAACGCTGAACACTCAATTGCATTATGTTTGCAAGATACACATTTTCAACGCACTAATGCTACGAGGGTTTACGTTCTTTAAAAAGGACTGTGATGATGGAGAACGTGCTTGTAGCATAGAAATCATGTTGTCCAAAAGTATATATGGCGAGGCGATTAATATTGACACAACATTACAAGCCATAAAAGTAAATAATCTTGAAACTATTATACTATGTTCCCTTTATGTACCCTCAGGATAATCGGTTTCTTTGGAAGATTTGGAAGATTCCAGGTTTACCCCAACCTTTCATACTCATGGGAAATTATAATGCGCATAACCAAATATGATCTTTACATCGAGATTCCAGAGAGTGTGCCCTTGAACATATCCTTAAAAAAGTGATATTGTTCTTTTAAATACAATCTCTGAGACCCATTTTTCTGGTGCCAATAGCATGTTTTTATGCATTATAGGATGCATATAAAATTGACGGTCGACTAGATTTATTTTCGTCACCCGTGCTACATCGGCACTAGTTCAATGGTGAAATGATGCCTGCCGGGATGTAATTGGAGAGAGAAAGTGGTCACTGCGTAAGTTCAGGCGCAACATGACACCAGAAAATCTTGCCAACTAAAAAACGCAAAAGAGCTAACGCTAGACGAGTCATTGTACATAGCAAACAACTTTTATGCACTCAGTTTGCCTCCTTAATTAAGGGGTCTACAACCTCGAAAGAGGTATATTATAAAATCCAAATAATAACCCGCAAATACAGTTATAGGTACCTGCCGGGACTACCTGTTGACAATTTTATTATTACGTGTCTGTGGGATATTTCAAATCTTTTGGCGTCCTCCTTTGCAGCAGTCTCTAGTAATGACAATTACGACAAAAGGTTTATGCGCATTAAATACTAGACAGAACGTCACAATTTGAATTTTGCCTAAGACAATACAGATTGTATAAATGAAGAATTGGTTATGTGGGAACTAGAATCGGCTTTGGCACTCATGGCAGAGACATGTCCAGGTCCTGATATGATGCACTGCTAGTTCTTTAGCATTTTTAATTTGATTTGGACGACAAATTTCTTCCCTCAGACGTCGCAAATGGCCACTTTGGTTCCAATTCTCAAAAGTGCTCTTACAAATTGCTTGTGTAAGTTGTTTGAGCATATTGTAAATCAAAGATTGACGCGGTACTTGGAAACCAATAATTTTATTTCTAGAACGGAATGTGGTTTTCGTCGGAACCGATAAAATATTGAACACTCCAGTAACTCTGGAGTCTGCTATCCAGAATGCTTTTAATACCAAGCAACACCTTGTGCAAGTCTTTTTTGATATTTAAAACGCCTATGAAAACACGTGGTGGTATGGGCTCGTATAACTGTAGCATATGATTTAGCAATTATATGTTCAGCAAAATGTTTGTTCTTAGCTAAGAGGCAATTGCAACTTGCTATAAATTGAATTCATGGATGGACACTTGGCAATGAATTCAAAATGTCTGAAAGCAAATCAATGTGTACCCAAAACTTCAACTAGTCAACTCATCAATTCCAGTTGAAAATTCATTGAACTATCATGGTTACTCATTGCTTATTGGCTATGATTTATATAAGTGCAAGTTATCTATATTTTGTAGCATTTTTACTATAGGATCTGCGGCCTCAACGCTTTGCGAATAACAGCAACTTATCAAAAAAAAATTAATTAATATTTTTCACAGAATCTTCAAGTGCTTTAACAAGATTATCATCATTTTATGCCTCAAAATCACCTTATCTTTAGAATACAACAGCAACTTGTAGGCAATGAGCGGGTAGATCGAGCCCCAAATGAAGTGCGGTTACAAGGTACTCTTAGGAGTCTTAAAATAGATTGTTGTATCGGTGTGGGTATCGGGGGTATCGGGGTCAGATAAAACTAGCAGAAAATTAAAATTACTGCTCATTAACATTGGCTCTCCTTCCATAGCAGTTAGTAAAGAACTAAAATTATTAAATATTGAAACAGCCTTTAAGTCTAACAATTCTATATACAAATATATTAATAATTCTAAAGATAAAGTGACAAAAAACAAAAAGTCTGGCGTCTATCTACTTGAAGTGTATGTAGGGCAAATATGCCGAAGTTTTGAGTATCAAATTCGGGAACACAGGCAAAGTTACATCCATAAAAAAACAACATCAACACATCAACATACGCCAACCACCTCCTGGAAGAACATCATGAATTTAACACGAACTTCAAAATTTTACATACGTGCCAAAAAGGGAAACAACTAAATTTGTTGGAACAGCTGGAAATCAATAAATTTCCAAAACGCAACATATTATTGAACGAGCAAACAGATGTAAATAATATTTGATGGTATAGACGTTAACTTCGTGGTACATCTCTTAACATTAGTTATTGAAAGTTCATATTCTAAATTTTTGTAAATGAAATACGATAAAACTTTCAAATATTTATTTTGCCGTTCGCGACAATTGTTTCGACACACTGTGTCTTCTTCAGGCGAAGAAATGATACAATTTGTTTTTTACTTTTAAAACTATTTATACTATTTATGTGCGGTGGTGAGGTCGGACCGGTGTTAGAATAAGTTCAATAATGGTGAGCTGGACAGGTCCGTTTGATCATTTAATAAATTTCCCGTTCTTTTTCTTTTACTGGAAACGATGGAAATCAATAAAAGTATCAGCTTTTAGGAGATTGGGCTTTGTATTTAGAAGTTGTAATTAGATGACGATAACTTTGTTTTACCACTATAATTATTTAAAACCATACGCTGAAAATAGTTCATACTCTTACGAATAGTACCGTATTTATAATAATTTATTATCATTAACTTAATTGTAATTAACTAAAATATATTAAATATTTTTTAACTATTTTTGTCTATAATTAGTATCTCAATCGAATAATTTAAATTCTAAGCGTATTTGGGGGTCCCCAACAATCTTCTATAATTGACTGGCAGTGATTTCTTCGAAAACGCACGTATGGTCTCCAGCGGCCCCGATAAATTATTTATATATTCAGCGCATGGAGGTAAAATCAATTCGGCCCATAAATGTAATTTTAGCATTTTGTTTGTGTTCACAGAAGCACGGATGATTTGCTTCGTGTTTTCACTCCTTGAAGAATTACATCATAAATTTCACAATAGCAGGTAACTTATATGCACGAGTATGATGAATGACGCTATGAAATTATTCGTATTATTTCTTACGAAAGGGGTTAACATTTATTCAAATTTGCAGTTTGAATACAGTATATAATGCATTTTTATATTGTGGTTTATATTTACGTTATTAATTAATTTAAAATTAAGTAAATTGAAGTTAATCTAATTGCATACTTAACTTGAATAATATATATGTTTGACTTTATTAATGCTTCAGTTATTAATAAAACTAATCAATAATGTGTGTCTTCCATTACATGCTTTTAATAACAAAATTTGCGATAAAAGAACATTAATGCCGTTTTCTGTCGTAGTTTTCTTATAAATTATACATAATAATAATATTAATTAATGCACAAGATTTTAGAATTGTGTAATTAAATACATTTATAAATGATTAATTTCATCTAATATGGCTCTTTATGAAGTACCATCTATGATACTGTTGTAATATATCATATATACTGTTTATCGAAAGATTATGACCTACAAGTGTACAACATGGTACAATTCACAACGAAATTAAATATATTTGGAGCACTAAATCATATAAAACTAATATAGGGATGATAATTTTATTAGTCATCAATACCGAAGGCTACTAAATGGTTGTCTAAAATAGATCTGAAAAGTTAGTGGCGAATAATGGAATATTGATTGAGTTCGGGTAACTCTTTCATCAGAAAGATCAGTTTTAACAAAAAGCAAAATTATTATCAATTTTAATTTGAACCAAGGATGGAATCCAAAAAAGGTATTTTAAGCTATTATGATAATATTTGAGAAATAGTAGAAATGATTGTTCTGATAATGAATACTCATTACTATTCTGTGTATATTGTAATCATTTGTAGGAGTTAATAAATCAACTAGAGGAAGTATTTGACACTTATTAAAAGAACGGACCAATCTCGTTTAATATATAATTAATACCAAAAATGGTCAACGAACTAGCCGGGCAATTTAGATCAATCGAATATGTTGGTAAAGAATTTTCGGTTTTCTGTTCGTTGTCGCTAACTAAATAATATAATTAAATAGTTATCTCTTACCCAAAAGGGACGATGCGTTAAACTAGACCTTTTTTTTTCTTGAAGCTTGATCTCAAACGCGGATAAATAAAGAGCACAATTATACATTTATTATATAATGAAATGACTTGAAATTTAGTTTGCCATTATCTTTGTATACGAGGTCAATATGAACATAAATAGCGTTGTCTTTTGTTTTTCTAACGATTGTAGTAAATTTAATACATAATTAAATGTAGCTGCACTTGATTTATTTTTAATAGCTAGTTGTTTGATTGTCCATGATTTTGTGTATTCTATTTTTATCTATAAAAAAAACTTAATAACAGTATCAAACTTTATAGTACAAAACTAATTGGTTTTATTATTCGCAGGATGTAAAGAATGTTGAGAATAATGTTTTAATCAAAACATTATTCCACCATGATTTTTAAAAACATGGAACTAATTGGATAGCAGGTTTAAATTATTTCAGACAAATTGTGCGCTCGCTTGGCCTATTATTCCATCCCCATATTTCCGTAGGCCATTCAGAGTAAGCCCTTTACCGTTGCATCGTAATTACATTTCTGCGAGGACAAATTTTTGATGGATAATATAAGATAGCGCGTCCCTCGGGGGTATTATAGGATCTATTAAGATAAAGTGTAATGGAGAAAGTCGCGTATGATCAGGTCATGAGAGTAATATGTTTTGGGACGCGAGATAAGACGAGCCAGATTAGAGATTAGAGATTAGCAAAGTTTCTTCACCGTTCGCCGGCAGTTTGGGGCCATCCTCAGAGGCCATCTGGTTCTGCACGCGTCTGTGTTCAATAATTAATAAGACCGCCGTGCGAATTAAATTCTGCACCGTTTGCGTGCAAATGGGCGTTTAGGCTTTCTCTGTGCTGTTAAACTGCTAAACATGCCCGACCTGCTTAATTTTCCTTGAGTCTAATGATATCGCTCGGAAGGACATGTCGGCTTACATATATATTATTCATTTACTTAATTAATTCTATATGCATACTTTTAAAGGGTTTTTTGTCGATTTATGTTCACACTAAAACATATAAAAAGCACATACTTAACTATTAAAAAAATATATAATGATACTCTAACTTTAGTAAAATTAATACTATTATTAATAAATTTATAATTTATTGAAAGAGATATTATTAAATGGTTGAGTAAATGCACTTATTTTTATAATACAGAGAAATAAATAGATCGATTCTATATGCACTAATATACATACAACTTTATGGATTTTGGAGTATAAATACATGAAAGGAACATGTATTATCAACACCCATCTTTCCTAAACATTAAGGTA
Organism: Ontholestes murinus; assembly: GCA_963969525.1. Lineage (NCBI taxonomy): Eukaryota > Metazoa > Arthropoda > Insecta > Coleoptera > Staphylinidae > Ontholestes > Ontholestes murinus. The sequence continues at coordinate 39,444,304 of OZ018388.1, forward strand.
AATAAATACACTTAGGTACTTGATAATCTAATTAAATATGTGATAGAAAAACGTTTCAAGTTATTAATTATTAATTTATACACTGTGTGAGAGAGGAAAACAAGTACGCAAAAACTTGTTTGTGACTGAATGAGACCATTTTATAGTGTGCAAATTAAGCATCTTATCTTAAAAATTCAACTTATATGTAATGAAGAAATCCCTACATATTTGACAACATATAACAGAAGCTTAATAATAATAAATATGTTTTCAATATATTGCAATTTAAAATCTATAAAAATACTAAATGTTCTATACGAGGGTCGATCAATAAGTACCTGTGTTGGAAATGAAGACAAACATTTTTTTTTCTAATTTTCAACGTAATTTTTTACAGCCTTTTTCAAAAATTTGCATTAAAGGGGACTTTTTAGTGATCTAATTCTAAATGATCTAACCACTAATTTTAAATAATATATAACTTTTAGATAGCTGAAACTGCTTATAATTAAAATATTAGTAACAAATACTAATAATATTACAAATACCAAGAATAAGTAATTGTCTCTGTTCATATGGATCGAAGTGAAATGTCGGAAAAACAGTTTGGCGCAAGTTATAATAAATTACAGGAACATATTTTTGACATTGAATTTCAAAACGGAACAAATGCATTTCCTGCGAAATGATGCGGCGCTTCTCTGAATAGGACAAATTTATTGCGACTAGAAAGGTGTCGGGACTGCATAAATGGTCGGATGTTTTCATCTTTTGACTGCAAAGAGAGGAAGTAATCAACTCCTTGAAAAGTGTGTGCGCGGCCTCGAAGATCGCTCGAAGAGATTTTAAAACGTCGCACAGATTATTATCCCGGAGAGACTTTAATATTTACATAAAATTCCCGGGGAGGATGTTATGAGGGCATGAAGAATGGCGCATGATGCATATGGAATTTGTAAATATTGAACGTCATTTGAAAGTAATTGTACATTTGCTACTGACAAAGATTATACTTAGTAATTTGATTTTATAATTTGATTGCTGTTCAAATTTATGAAATATAAATGTAAAATAAGAGGAATAATTAAAAATTAGATAATGAAATGTAGGTAGTACAGCGAAAGGTTTTTGGGTTCTCTCTCTTTTGTGCCTGCCTGTCAACAATCGTTACATATCGGGTTTGCCACCTTAATGATATTATCTTGCCTTAGAAATATTTGGTGTATTAAAACTCCAGTCTTTAACTGCGCTACTCTGATGAGATCTCAAATAAATTGAAAAGGCTCCGTAACTGTTATTAATAGCGAAATAATAATTTAATAGTTAATTTAAAAAAAAACAATTTTAATGTGGTTTTTTAAATATTTTTCTTTAATAAATTATTGTTTCATTTAAAAAATAAAAGTGTTATTTTATGCAAACTCGCAATTTACATACGTAAAGGAAATTCGAATATTCACAATAATGCATATCGGTTAGAAATAGGAAATGGAAATGAATGCTTTATATTGCCTTGTAAAACAATCTCGGAAAGGGTGGATGTCATTTATTGAGTAGTAAATTGGCGTACAACGTAGTCGATTCCGCAGCAAGCCACACACGAGAGTATTCTAATGCCATTTCAGATTTTCTCTCGTAAATTTTGTCACCGAAATTGCCACAAACACACATGGCATATGTGTATGTATGTAAATGGCACAGTTTCGCGAACATCTCCGACAATGCCTTGTCTACTCTGGGAAATCCATTTCCCATTCAGCTTTTATCAATATTTATTTTACGCCGTCGCTTATTTTACATTGTAGTATTTTAGATAACACTTTAGTTTTGTTATCTTATCATTCACTTTCACTTCGGAATTTACATGGAGGAACAACGCGCTCTATATATGTTTATGTTAAATGATTTTAGCAACGGTAACGTAGTCTCGTAATACATTTTTAGTTGAGTTTATTGAACTACAGTTTAATAGTTTTGTTATCTTTATAATCTACGAGGTACTATTATTCGTTACTTGTTATTTTATAACGATGCTATGGAAAACCTAAAATAAATGTTAATTTACCGGTGCGGTATTCATGAACTTAAAAGTATTGATGAGAAAAATTAATTTCTTTGAGCATTACTGCACCGCTGTTTTACATTATAAGTTATGCAAGAAACACCAGCTAATAACTACTTCTCGTACTAAAGTACCGCCAGGAATTGAATTATATAACTGTTAGTTGTCGTTACATGGCTGAAACACAATGTAACATTTTTGTGCTATTGTGATATTAAGTTTTTCGCAACATCTTCTGATAATTTTTCCAGATATACTATGAATGCATGTAGATTGTAAAGTTGGGGAAAAATAAGTGAGATAATTTGTTGTTGGTTCTTATATATTAGGTTCTTAATGGAAAAGATCGGGAAGCTATTATTTTCAGCTATTGTGCAGATGCGTTCGAGTTCAATATTAAATTTAGTTTTTAACCCATCTTTGCCCAACCATACAAATAGATGATATTTTAGATTTGTTTTAAATAAAACGCATTAGAATGGTGTTTATCAAGAAAGTTTTAATAAAAAATTTTCAAAAAAAAAAAAAATTGCTATACAAAAATTTGAGTGGTGCGTATACGTACCGTTGGCGAATAGGGGTATATACAATTAAATATGATATTTGTTAAAACATTCTGAGTGCAGATGCACATTACATTTTTTGCACATATAATTTGTGTTTGATTGGCACACCTTACATCTTAGCAGCTTTTTCGTTTCATGCACAATAATTACATGTCCAACATTATCTTTGCGCACTTCCAATGGCACTGCTACCGCTACAAATGATGGATCTTTTACTGCCAAGAGCCTTGTAACAATATGAGATCTAAAATCCAGTTGACTAATTTTGCTTCCGTTGGCTAATCTTTCAACTGCTTACCATCATGCTGTTTATTGTAGTAGTAAACAGCGGCCACCACCATTTCTTGCCGTGACACTTGATGCGGTAATTCACCACTCCATTGTCGTAGAGATCCACGCCACCCATGAATTTGCTATATTCTGTAATCACTTTCGGCTGTAGTATATTGACCTCCTTTTTTGTTTCCTGTCATACCTTTTTGCTTGTTGTATTGGCATTACTGCGTCGATATTACTGGCAAGTGTTACTACCGAATTGTCGTTTCATTTTGTAACAACGATCCCTATAGTTGCATCTTGTGCACAATCATAACTGCAGCGAGATTCTTTATGGATAACTTTTATTGCCTTTATTGTACATTTTGAAATGCGATTATCCCGGATTGTCCCCGTCGCAAAATATCCCCTTTTTGATAGTTCCTTCATCAATTTGTATGAGGTACAGAAATTATCAAAAAATATCTTGTGGTTATCTGGAGACTCCACTAATTGTAAATAGCAAATCCAGTATAACTTTCCCTCCTAAACCAAATTCGTTTTTTTTTTCTGCTGTTGCTCCTCCGGAGGGAATGAATTGAAGTAAGTAGCCATCCGAAGAACGCGGGCACCCCAATTTGAAGCCAAAACGTACTGGTTTTCCTTTGATGTACATCTTGCACGAGTGCCGCCCAAAGTATGGAACCATTTGCTCATCTATTGGCAAGTTTCTGGGAAAATACACCGAACTGCATAAACCTCTTATTTTCTTGTTTTCTGCTATCTTCAATCCCGTCCAGCATCCATTCCAATTCTTCAACTAATTCACGTTGGGTTAAAAAGGCCTTAAATTTAGACATAATAATATCTTCACTAATTTCACTGATGTAGTTTGCGTAATAAGAATACAAATTACAAACAACAGTATGCAAAAATGTCGATCCTTATATATAGCAGGTATACCTCCTTTGGCCAACGGTGCGTATACGCACCACGAAGGATTAAGAGTCATGATCTTTTTCCAGCAAATCTTATATCTGTTTTAATTACTTCTACCATAATGCTTAATGTGTTTACTTGGAATTCAGGCAATGAGCACTTGAAATTACATTATCTGGAAATTGTAAATAATGTTTGCATAAACCCGAGCAAATCCTTCTTAAAATAGGACTTTTCAATAAAATATTTGCAATAGTAACTAATAAGAAAAATGTATTTAATCTACATGTAAATTAAGTTTATTGTGTTTACTCTTAGAAGCACCAATAAAAAATTGAATTATATAATAGAAAGTTATTAATTAATGGTGCATTTTGTAATGGGGCGTATACGCACCGTTGGCCAAAGATGGGTTAAGATGAAAGTTTTAATTAGGAAGTGTAACATAGGGAATCTGTAGGATTTAGGATAAAAATATTGCATATGGATCGTTGAATCAGTATGTGATGGTTTATGGAAAATATTTAATTCATACTTGTTGCTCATTCGGGTAATCGTTGGATCTAAGAAATTAATTGAGTTATTTGTCTCTACTTCTTTAAGTGAATTTGATTTTACTGTGTATGATATTGATGAAATTAGTGCTTGAAGCAAACCAAAATGTCATCTACATATCTGTGCCAGTATAAACAATTTTTAAATAAACAATGTTTTTATATAATAGATACTAATTGTGACATAAAGATTTCAGCTAGGAGTGGACTATCCATTGCTAATCTATCTGTTTTTTGGTAAAACCGATCATTAAATTGGGAATAGTTTTGTGTAAAGCATACCTCCAAAATTAAAGCATTTATTTTATTATATTGACTACCTCCCTTGGCGGTATACTTGGAAATATATTCGTTACATCAAACAATATAAGTTGGCAATTAGGTGGATTTTTTTCTCGGAAAGTATGTTAAGGACACGTAAGTCGGACGCTCTTGACATAGTAAACAAATGGTGCATACGAGGGAAGATTGAAAAGTTTCCGGAATGGGCAAGAAAACGCAGTAATTAAACAGGTTTTTATTTTTATTTTTCAACATAGTACCCTTGCAGGGCGATACACTTTTCCCAGCGGTGCTCTAACTTTTTTAAGCCTTCAGAAAAATATGATTTCAGGAACTCTGCAAAATAAGCTTTAGTGGCGTCGATGACCTCCTCATTTGACGTAGAGCGCTTGCCTCCGAGCCAGGTCTTCATGTTTGTGAACAAAAAAAAGTCGGACGGGGCCAGGTCTGGAGAGTACGGGGGATGCGGCACCACCTCGTAGCCCAATTCAACCAATTTAGCATTGGCGATTCGGAATGAATGGGCCGGCGCGTTGTCGTGGTGGAAGAGCACTTTTTTCCGCTGGAAGTGAGGCCGTTTCTCCTTCAATATGCCGTTGAATTGATCCAATAAATCGCTGTAGTATTGTCCCGTGATAGTTCTTCCCTTCTGCAAAAAGTCGATGTGTATCACACCTTGCGAATCCCAAAAAACGGTGGCCATGACCTTTCCAGCCGATGGGACAGTCTTTGCCTTCTTCGGAGCAGATTCGGCTGGAGAAATCCACTGTTTCGACTGCTGCTTGGTTTCTGGTGTGTAGTGGTGGATCCATGTTTCGTCCACGGTCACGAATCGGCGAAAAAAATCAATTGGATTACGCTTTAACAAGGCCAAACACTCTTTCGAAGTGGTCACACGATTTCGCTTGTTGTCCATTGTCAGCAAACGCGGCACCCATCGCGTCGACAGCTTCCTCATGCCTAAATGTTCGTTCACGATATTTTGCACGAGTTCATATGAGATGCCCGTGGTCTCTACTATTTCGCGTAACTTCACTCGTCGATCGGCTAATACGAGATCATGGACTTTGTCGACCATTTCTTCATTTGTGGTCGTTTTTGGACGTCCACTGCGTGGTTCATCCTTGGTGCTCGTTCGGCCACGTTTGAACTCGCTCACCTAGAAACTAATAGTCGAAAATGAAGGTGTGGATGTGCCATGAACTTTCTGCATAATATCTCGCATCTCCGTCGCCTTTTTCCCATCCATCCAGAAATGTTTGATGACTGCACGAAATTCGTTTTTATCCATTTTTGCAGAAGTTCCTGACTTGCTTCACAAGATATCCTAGTAAACAAAAACGGAACGACGCATGTGTCTGAAAATTTGACAGCTTACGTAAAATAGGTTAGCCTATTATGACAACCATCATAACAATTTCACGATACGCGTGCCATCTCTTGCCCATTCCCGAAACTTTTCAATCTACCCTCGTAGACCAAGGACTATCCGTAAATCCAACAAAAAACAGGTACTGTTCACAAGAAGGAGGAAAATCAAGCATTTCATGCCATCAAGCTTTTGTGGTGAGGAACTGATCCCGAAAGAAGAACTCAAATATTTGGGCATTCTTGATAAACAAAAAACTTTGCCCATCTGAGGGAGAGCTCGAGAGATCACCAACAGCGGCTATGGAAGTTCTGCTGCACCTAACACCCCTGTGTATGTATAGAACAGGCGGCAGCGGGGGCTTTAAGCCTATGAGCAATAAAAATATGGTTTGTAAGTAACGGTGGAGGTGAACACCACAAACTCTTAGTGGATTTCAGGAAAAGAAATAACGAGATTGTGATGTCAGTGGACAACATCCCTCGAAAATATATATTCACTATTAAACTTCAAATAGACATGAGATGTGATGACTCAGAACTAGGAAACAAACACAAATACATCCATATATACACTAATGAGTCGCTAACGAAAACAGGCGCAGGCGTAGGAACTTAAAAAAAAAAAATTACTGCACTAGGTAGGACAATGAGCACACCAACAAATATAGAACTCGTGGGTATACTATACGCAGCAAAGGTAATCTCTAACAAGACGTCCAAGAGAAAAACATACACTTCATAACGAACAGGAGAGCAGCAATTTTCTCCATTGTTAGCTGTAAAATTACCTCAGAATTAACGCTGGAATGTTGCGAAGCCTTGGAAGAAGCGGCTCGTGACAACTATGCTGGGTGAAAAACAGTATTGCAGATGGTTTGGCGAGAAAGGCATCCAGAAGAACGATATAAGGGTGGAACCCCTCCTTGCAGCCCACCGTGCCAGACTCGATTACTCTACTGAAAGATGCCACAAGGAGCGATGGGACGATACACGTGACTGTAGGGTCTCAAAAAATTTCATTGCGATGAACAATAATACGACCAGATACTCTATGTAACTATCAAGAGAAAACCTACGGAAAGTTGTAGGACACCCAATCACACTGCAATCTAAGATCACACCTGAACAGACTGAAACTACACGCATGTGCTTCTGGACTGCCCGGTTCTATCTAACTTACGTAAATCCACAATGGGAGAGGGATGTCTATAGTCATCAGACATCCTAAGAAACTCTTTTGCTGCGATCCTGGCGTTTGCTAATGCCTTGGGACGTCTCTGCCCTTCTATCGTGCAAATCCAAATCCAAATCCAAATAGGTGAAATTTTAATATTGGAAACATTGTTTATTAATTCAATGGAGTTTTTGACAGTGCATTTGGAACGGAAATTAGTTTTAATTAATGGTTTTGATAAGTTTTTGCAACTTATCAAAACCATTAATTAAAACTAATTACCAATAATTTTTTAATGTTTTTGCAAGAAGCAGTAATATAGGATTATACGGTTCTGATTTAGTGGGAATGTTTGTGAAGTTTAATTTCTCCATATAATTTTGATGTCTCGGGTTCATCGTGATTAAATTATGCTTTTGAATATCGTTAAATAGGACATTATTAGCGGACAATTTTTTTTCTAATTGTTTCTGAAATTTAGCTGTTGGGTCATTTTTTAATGTTTTAAAATTATTTGATTAAAGGAAATGATTACCTTGTGATTATACTCTTAAACAGAAATAACGACAACTGTATTACCTTTATTGGCTTTCGTAAATACGATTTCGCCACGCTGATTTCATGATTTGGTTAACTAGCTTAGTTATTATTTGTAATGCTTGATTTTAATTGGCATTTATTCCCCAAAGTGGTGTTTTTTGTACTAATATGGGCTATTTCTAGACATATGATTACGTGATGATTAGTCTTATGTTATATTTTAAACCTTTAGGCAATAATTTAGTTTTGTTTTCGCTGAACAACATAGATGTTAAGTTAATAAATCTATTGTAGAACTTCGGAGGACTTGTTCAACTATTTGTGGGTGGAGTAAGCTGGTCTTTATTTGATATGAGCCACTTTAGTTTTTGATTTTATATCAGGTTCTTTTATGGATTATTGGGTTGATTCGGTATTTAATGGATTCATATAGATAATTAAATTCTATGTTAAGTAGTTTATAGGATAATTCAGAGTGAAGAACCTTGATGTAAGTTGAAAGTATATCTATAGTACCTAGCTTCTTGTTAAAATCTTGGGATAACCATGTTCTCTCAAACCACTGGGCAGTTTTTTTGCAGCTTTCATTTAACCCGGATCGAGATGTATTTTCGTATTACTCCCATCGTTTTTCACATACTATACTTTAACTGTAGTTTATAAAATCACTTAGTCTCATCGCTGGCTGATTCCTTTAAATCTTCAGATTTCATGTTTTACTAATATTCGATGAAGCTGCAACTAACAATGACTATATGAATGCCGTGCTTTTCGTTGCTACTGATGTAGAAAGTGCCTTGAAATTTCAGTTAAACCTAATAGCTAAATTCAAAAATGGTGTAGCCACAACACAGATTTCCTCATTTTACCTATAGAAATATTTGAGCTAACTCATTTTGAGATAACGTGCCAGAAATAAAAAGCTATTGTACTCATTATAAGATATATGTTTCTTCAAACTACACACAATACAAAGTTGTTAAATATCAAAGAGAATTATCATGTTAGCCATTATTAAAATTAATATCCCGTTAGGTTGACTCCTATTAATATTTAAAAAAATCATTATCATAAAATTATACATAGAAGAAAAATAAATTTGATGAAATAGTATTACAAAAGCATCAAAAAGAACGAACTTAATTCTGTAGTCAACTTAACTATAATGCATTATAAAAAATGACGATAGTCATATTACACTGATGAGATTAAACTAAAACTGAATTCACTGATGTGTACGAGAGGTGTATGATGCGGCTGTATATTCCAGAATAATTCACATAAATAAACCTTTACTACAATAAACATACTTTGAACTTAAAAACTAAATCACTGCTTTATTTCAATAAGTAAGACTTATCGATAAAATAAATAATAAATGTAAAGACGTTAATAAAAACACAAGTTTACATTTTTTAAAATTTAATAATAATTTATTAATAAAAGCAACGATCTATTAGTAAACAATAATTTTATGGTTAATTTGATCGAACAAATAAATTCATTTATTTCGATTTAAAATGCTTTTTGTGCACAGTAGGTCAATTCGATATAGCTCAAAACCTACCTGACCACTTAGCACACGAGATTTCGCAAAAAAGTGATTTAAAATGGTTATCAGTTGGTTGAACGAATTCAGTCTGTTAGTGTTGTTGCTTAATAGCGTACGTTTATATTGCGATAAACTATTTTGTGAATAGTGATATAGTGATATTAGATTTATTGTTATTTCGGCGCAATGTAAGAACATACGGAATACATATAAGGTAAATATAACGTTTATTTCTAATTTTTATATGAATTAGGTCAATATATAAAAAAAACTTGAGTATTCTATCTAATACGCGTTGCTAAATATTTTAGAAACAAATGCAATATAGCAAAAATTATAGATTTCGACTGCAGTTATACGTCATAATTATATGCTCTTAATTTTGTAAGAAGAACCTCAAAAATATTTTACCCTTACTGTAATTTTGGCTTTTGCTAGTTAGAAATGGTACTTGAATTTGAGTTTTCTTTTATCTATTGTAAATTATTCATATTGATCGTTTATTTTAAAATATTGTTTTATCCCTTCTATTAAGATTCATTTAATTATCTGCCCGTTCACTAGCTTAAGAACAGTCACCAGTTTTCTGAAAAATACTGTATGAATATAATTAGAGAGCGGATAAAAAAGCTTAAAAATGTGAAAAACAGCACTTAAAAAGGCACAAAATTTAGAGAAAAAAGCATTAAAAAAGCATAAAAACAGGAAAAAAGCATAAAAACACGAAAAAAGCACCAAAGAAAACTATATTTTCTTAATATGATACACGTTTATCAACATATTTTACATATAAATTCGGCTTAAAATTAAAATAAACATACTTTCTTTACGCAATATATAATATCATGTAAGTATTTAAAAATTAAATTGTAATTTTGTATACATTATAAAATAACTAAAATCTATTCATAAAAACAGTAGATCATTAAATGTTGTTCTAGGGGTTTAATTGTAAAAATTAACTTCTGACGCTCAATAAATTTTTGAAAGTGGAAAAGCTTCTCTTTATTTTAAATTATAGCTGGATCCATTTGAAAATTGCCATTCAAAATCAAGTTTAATTTATTTAATATTAAAAATCCTTCATTTTCACTGAATACTTCTTTCGATATTATTTTGATTTCTTGGCCAATGCGTTCAGGTATTTTCTAAAATGAATCTGCTTTTATAAAGATTTGATTGTGTTGCTCACGAAATTTAAACGCGATTTTATGTAACTAAATTGTTTTGAAGGAAGGTCTTGTTTATTAAGAACTGTTTGACAGTCAATAACTAATTTGCTTGTCGTTTCGGGAAAGTTGTATATAACCCTATTAAATTTTTCAAAATTGTTCGCATAGTACATCGTAGCATATAGCCAAGTTCCCCATTTTGTTAGCACTGGTTTATGGGGCAGTGAGATATCAGGTAATGACTTCTTGAATAATTGCATTCACAGAAGAATAGAAGAACTATTTTTCCATATTTAATTATATCTACAAATGGAAATTTCATTCTTATAGTTTCAGAAATTCGTTTCTATTCATGTGCTACTTGTACAATGCACAAAATGCATTATTAGTAAAATTTTGTAACTTGGTATTGTCTACGGCAAAAATAAGCTTGTCAGTCCATCATTTATGAATTTTGCTATAATGTTATTATCAGTTTTCTTCAATTCTTTTGTATATATCAAAATACTATTGGTCGGATGTCTTCATGTTAAACTCCTATTATTAAATTAAACAAGCGTCTGTGGTTTCATCCGCACCAAACCACATATAATTATTGTTAATAATATCTTTAACTTTTTGTATGGTTTCATAATATGCAAGAGCTACATAATTTTTTCTCAGGAATGCGCATTTTACAATATTTTCCCAAGAAAGATTTAAATGCATTATTTTGTAATTTTCTTAAAGGGATATTCGAATGTAAAAGTATTTTGCACAAATGTGAATTGAATTTAAATTGTCCATCGTTTGTTGAAGATGATGCTAAAGATTGTGATATTGTGCTATTTTTTTAGTTCAGCTTTGAACTTTTTCAAACTTGCTTGATGTAGTGTTGTTATAACATGTTTTACATACAAGTCTTGACTAGTCAGAATGCAGTTGGGAACTAAAATAAAACTTACTATTTTTACATGCCTTACAAAATAATATAAAATTTTCACTTGTTAATTCTGGATAGTCTCTAATTAATTTTTATATTGTGGTTTTCATCTTTTGCATTATGGCTTAAATACATATGAATTATAAAATATAATTTATCTGTGATTCCCCAGGTTAATATGATTCACGCATGTAGTAATTTTTCATAAATAAGCAAAGTTTTTGGAATGTCAATTCAATAAATTATGAATGCGAGTTTGAATATGAAAATTAACGAAAACGGTAAATATGCGCCAGTCGTCCCATCCGTAGTCGTCCCATCCGTACTTTTGCCGAGAGTAGAAAATTGATACGTTTGCAGAACACCTGATTATTAGCTATCACTTGAATTTGTTTACATTTAATATTTACTGGGGCCCCTGTTTGGGCCTAGTTTAACGACGTTTACATCCGGAATATCATAGGTGTGATTCCTATGAAGCGTCCGTCTGTATTATCTGAATAATGAGACGGTATTGTAAATTGGTAATTTGTACTAATATTTACTAATAATAAAATTCATTATAATTATTGTATCATATTATGAAGATTTTAAACAATTATGTGGTCAAAAGACACGAAGAAAATATGTAATACAAATATAATCTATAAATGATCGGATACAGATTTTTACGAAAATTCTCTATATTAGCACATTAATTTAATATCAGTCTGAAATTTTTATTAAATGTTTTTTAAATGTTTAAGAAAATACTCCAAATAAGCATCAGAATCTAAAAAAAGCATGAAAATAAGCATAAAAAGTGAAAATTAGCACAAAAAGTCAAAATAAGCAAAAAAGCAAAAAAAAAACTTAGCGCTAAGCAATCACATTCTTCAAGATTCGTATAGATATTAAGAAATTTTTTCGATGCTATTAATATTATGAATAAGCATATTGCTAGAAATCCGCTCTCTAAATATAATTATATAAAATCCTCTATTCTTTAATATTTCAGAGTAAGGTTGTCTAATTATATTATTAATATTTCTGTTTTATAGTTTTAAGCAACAGGTTTTTGAAAATAACGTTACCTAAAATCAAAGGTATCAGACGTTTAGTATTGTTTGAAACTGTTGCAGAAAATGTTTTAGTGATTTTAAGGTATAAGTCACTTTAAACTATGTAACACTAAAATTAATATTTCAAGGAGAGTTGCTCGTTGCATTAAAAAAAGCTATTTAAGAAGCGCAAATATTTAATGTTCATAAAGTAAAATTTATATTTAGCGTCGCTGTTATGTATGGAAACGGTTGAATATCTCCTAAAGTAAAATAGCTAGCGAAAAACGTTAAAATACAAAAGTTTTAGGCATTTTTAAAAACTATTACAATAAAAACAAGTATACTGGATCTGCTAAAAAGTCAGGTCGAAACAAACTTATACAAAATGCATGTTTTGGAGGCAACTGAATCATGAAAACAAAATGCTTTAAAAATTAAATAAGGCGCATGCAACAGTGCCTTGATTGATTAAGGATAATTTTTGAAAATACAATAAACCCATTTACGATGATGTATTTGTACTCTATTTCCCAAAATGTAAAAAGCAACTCTCGCAATGCGGATATGTGTTAAATGGAATAAATGATCAGGAAGATCTTGGGATAACATTGGACAAAAAACTGACCTTTAATACACATATTAATCAAACTGAAAATAAATTTTTATAAAATTTGTATTGTTTTTTATCATATAAAATCATCAGACATTTAATTTATTTTTATTGAAAAAAAGTAACTTAAAGATATATTAAGGTCCCTATACTTTCAGGATATTTAAATATATTGGAAATTTTATATGATTTTTAAGTACTGTTCCATTATTTTTGTATTACAATTAGCAGAAATTTAGCATATTATATAATACAAACATAAAGCAATAAAATTTGAATTAAAATTAAAAAAGTTATTGTAAATAGTCGGATCTTTTAAAAATGCAAAAAAAAACTCTATATTGCATACATAAATTATTGACACAAAGATGCAAAAAAGCAAAAAAAAATTGAAATTTAAAAAGACTATTTTCCGTACTACCCGTTTGCAAGAGGTCCGACCCAAAGTAGTAATTTTAAGGCCCAAGTGGCTTGCTCACGTGGAGTAAATAAGTAATCTGGGACCGGTCCAGCCGTGCCCGATTTTAAAAATTTAAGCCCGATACGCCAATTGACATAAAAGCTAGCGGCAAGGGCTCGCCTAAATGCATTTCAATTAGTTTCAATAAACATGCTACAGAGTATTATCCACTAAAAGAGAGAGTGAATTATACACACCGATTTAGAATGAGATAGGGCACCATCCTGTACATTTGAACTGTCGTATTTTATATACTCTTTCCTGAAATGTTCCGTATGCTAAAATTGAAACACCATTCAGGTGACACCTATTGTCTAAACGTTACGTTAATCGAGTGGTTTGTTCACTCAATTAGAGAAATTAGTGCACGTTTAGATAATAGATTTCACCTTATTTGTGCTTCTACCTTTAATTAAGTGATTAATAATTATCATAATTATTTTTTAAGTTTGACACGTTTTATAATTGTAATTAGGTTCTGTTTTGAGAATCTGAATCTTTTTTAAACGAAACATGACATTATTAGATTCGTTTGATCCGTAATGAGTGCGTGGGAGCGCAATAACTTTTAAAGAAGAAATAATCTTGCGGGAAATACACTTCTACAAAAACAGTAGCACAATTTTAATTTTTGTTTTCGTAAACCGAAATGAAATAATGAATTGAAAGGTAGGAGCGCCGAGGGCTTGCCCCCCTGTTGAGAGCGAAAAAAGTTTCCATTTTTCTGAAGAGTAAATTTAATTTAAATGCACATATACAGGCCGCGCCGCTTTTATTACGGGGGCATAACGAAGGCTCTACGGAAAAAAAACTTTGCTACATTATTCCTACAGTATAAAAATTATAACATGGTTATTAAAATACAGAGCGATTTGTTTCAGTGGGGAATTAGTCATAAAGTGTGGGGTTTTTACGACTGATTAAAATTTCATATTTAATGAAATTGTGTTTAAATAACGAGCCATATAGCTGAATAGCGTTTATTGCTACATATAAATAAAGAATTGATAATTTAATTGAGAAACCTAAATATGTTTTTATTTACGTAAAACAAGGAGGCATTTTTCAGAACAATCGATCAAACGGGATTTTCTTTTATTTCTTTTAGTAATTTCTAAGCCACGGTTTATAGCTCGTAATAAAAATATCGTGTTTCATCACCACTAGCTGACATATTTACTAAATTTCTTCAAGAAAAATTTTAACATGTCTTTGCAATGCACAACTCTTTAATCTTTGGTCATCTTTCAGATAATGTGACACGAAATGCGAAGTGATCATCCATTTACCCAAATTTTCGGTCAAAATACAATAGACTGTACTTTTAGTATTTTTCGGTAAACCGCAGCAGTCGCTTTGAAGCATTTCTGAGATTTTTGTTGCGAGGGGTTTTTAGTAGCGGTACTTGGCCCTGACAATCATCACGTAAACAAAAAAATTGCAATTCGTACGTTGCATACTGGGCCAAAGTATGAAAAAACTGGTCAAAATATGAAGACGTATAAGAATATTTTTCAAATTGTTTTCTGTATGGTTTTTGGAGTCAATGATTACGAATTTCATGTCAAAAATTTAAAATGAGAAACCAAATATTTATGTACATATATAGTAAATGTCTATATTGATCTTCCAAAAT
The DNA here is from genome assembly GCA_963969525.1 of Ontholestes murinus. Taxonomy (NCBI): domain Eukaryota; kingdom Metazoa; phylum Arthropoda; class Insecta; order Coleoptera; family Staphylinidae; genus Ontholestes; species Ontholestes murinus. The sequence goes on from OZ018388.1 coordinate 39,459,424, forward strand.
AGATACATTAAAGTTTTTGATATATGATAAAAGCTTCTTCAAATAATTGACCAATTGTAAGCGATGATGGCGAAACCGTCAATTAACACAATGTGTACGAGAGTAGCCATGAGAAACTACGACTAAAATTCAACATAACGCTTCGCAACACTGACGCTATAATTTTTGAATTTATCAATATTATTGGTACATCCGCGCGACATCGCTTGTAACAAAAACTTGTTCATCGCTATTATTTTTTAAATGATACCCAATATTTTCTCAGTTCCTGGCTCGTTTTCGAAACAAAACGTCTAGCCATGTAATCGCCATTCAATGTGCCAAATCCAGGTTTTGGCACATCAATAATCAAACCAAGACGATAAGAAAATTGTTTCTGGATCAAAGAAATCAATAGACTAGGCTGTACACAGATCGACGTGTCGCTGCCACCGCCATTTTTTTCAGTTGTCAATGTCACCTCTGTTTCGTCACTAGCCGATATTTTTCTCCACGCTTGCATTATAGTGCCATAAACCAATAGTCAAAAAACCCAGCGTCCATATTGCGCCGCTACACAAAAAAATTACAACAATTGGAGGGCTCAAGCCGAAGCTGTCCTCGTCCGGGCTGGTCTGCAAGCATGTATCACGGAACTGTCTAAAAAGATCAAGATTTATTGGCCAATGCCGAGCCGGTATTGATCATATTGCAATGCAAGTGGTGGTACTACAGTTTTTTATACTTCCTGTCAATCACTGATAACCATAATAACTGAAATGGTGTATTATATTATGGTAGTTATTTATAAAAAAAGAAGTATAAAAAACAATAGTACCACCACTTAAAAACTAAAATATTTATTTATTGGTGCAACCAATAAAAGCTAAAAAAATATTTCTTGAAAGACCAATTAATTTTAAAACTTTTTTGTATCTTAATAATATTTGATATATTTTACGGTTTTTGCACAAAAAAATAAAATATGAATATAGTATGCAGATTTGCACTCATTAATAAGTAAATCAACTTATTCAATTGAATAAAAATTAAATAATATTAATTGATACAATAAATCAAAACAACATCTAACACTTATTAAACAATTTTCTTCGCAAAATCCTAATACATGCAAGAAATCTGTTTGCTGCAAATGTGAATATTTATGAACTATAATAAAGTTAACAGTAAATGATTTAAAGACACTCAATAATTATTATTTTACATAATTTACATTTTTTAAACAAAGACGGCCACGAAAAACATATATTTTCGATTTCATGGAAAACTAGATTTTAAGCACTTGGTTATGTTTCACTATTTTTATATTTCTCCGACTAGTTTCGACTGTTGGTCATTCTCAAGGAGATATTTTAGTTTTTAAGTGGTGGTATTACTGTTTTCTACATTTCCTGTTAATCACTAATGTCCATAATAACTTAAATGATGTATTATACTAAAGTAGTTTTTAATAATTAATTTCATTCAAATCGAATAAAGCGTTCAATTGTTATAAACAAAAGAAATAAAAATTTTTGAATCTTTGAAGACAAATTCCGGCTTAACCGTAAATTTTTGGATATAGATAAGTTGTGTTAAATCATCATAAGGATATGTGACATGACTTGGTAGAGCAATTTGGATGTGTGCGACCTAAAAGTGGCTAATAAGGTAAATCTTCCGCAGTTTCATTCCAACGTTAAGGCGGAAGAATTAACAATAAATATAAGTTCCAAAAAATTGTACTGATGTGCGAGATTGAGAGATACGCCGTGCTGACGAGCCACAATAATGGCGAAACAGCTGTCCGCGGATTTTCCCGATCTTGTACATCGGTACATTGTTTGAAAATTTTTCAACGCCATTAGCACAAAAAATTAATTAATACATATGTCAATGCACGTCAATATATCAAATATTATATATATATATATATATATATATATATATATATATATATATATATATATATATAAGCTTGTTTGGATACAAAAGAAAAAGAACAGGTAAGCAACTTTTTACCTGTAGATTCTGAAATGGATATTTGGTATAGAAAAATGGGACATCTAAATGATAAAGATTTAAAGAAAGCTCTCCAAACTAAACTCTTTGGCTGCAAAACGTGTTAAAAGGAAAAATGACAAACTTGCCTTTTCCGAAAGAAAGACGAGTAGAAACAAAACCTCGAGAAATACTTCACACGGTACACTCAGACGTATGTGGCGCCATGCCAGGGGATAGTAATGCTGGTTACAAATACATTATTACTTTAATAAATGAATCAAAGAATATAAGGAGACAAAAAAATTTACTAACATCAAAATAAAAATACTGCAAACAAACAACGGAAAAGAGTTTGACGATTATCTAAAAGAAAAATGGCATATCAAGGCATCTGTCCGCCCTGTATACACCACAGCGTATCGGGGTAGACGAAAAGAAAAATAGAACCTTATTAGAAAATATGCCGGATTTAGATGCTGCATACAGAAACCACTCCATTAATCAAAGGTACTTTTCTTTAATTTGCCTACTAGCAAATGGATCGATGCTGTCAAAATCTTTGAATGTTGCAATGCAAATGAAACATCGCTAAGATGATGCAGTTTCCATCACAGCATGTTTTACTTTACCGTCAACCATACAAGAAAACAATTCGTGTTTTACTTTTATATTTTGGTCATTTGATTTTCGGTATGAAGATGCTCGAAACGACTAACCAAATAGGCAGTGCATATGGCGTTGTTGAAACCAATCTCATCATATCTGAGACATCCTGTATAAGAATATAAGAGACAAATAGGAATAGTAAAATTAAATAGAAATAAAATTACAACAAATATGATAAATAAGAACACAAAAGATACATTCAAAATATTAAAACAAACAATCTTAAGAAATAAACCAGAATTTATAGAAACGGTAATAGAGTATATGACTTTAATAAAAAAAGGGAAAAAGAAGAACATATAGGTCAAGAAATAATAAAATTAAAATAAAAAGTTTGAGAATCACAGTAACTAAATGCAAAGAAAAGGTATAAAATAACTCAAGGATATTGCACAATTCAATCAGGGATTGAAAGAAAAGATAGGGAAAACAGAGAGTTGGGTACAAAATAAAATTTAAAAAAATATATAAAAAGTAATAATATATTTATCTTTAATTGATTGCTCACTTAACCTGTGGTGAAACATGATTGAACTATATTGATTAGAACTGAAACACTTGGTTTGTTGTACGAAAATTAAAGTTTTGTAAAAATATGTTTATAAGTTTTACTGGAAATGCAAATAAAGAAATAAAAATAGAAAGGGCGGAGAATAGACGGAGATAATAAAATATTAATAGCAGCATAAACTATGGAAACATTATTCAAAGAATCGGATAACTGGAAAGAATATTGCGGCATTATTAAAAATGTAGATAACTAAATAATAATAGGAGGAAATAAAAAGAATTGGGAAGGTAAGAAAACATACATAGGGGATTTTCAAAGTAAAATTAACAATAGTGAAAGAGGAAAAACTGATAGCTTCGGACCATCTACTGAAAATAAAGTTGTATATAGGCAAAGATAAGGAAGCGAAGTAAGAGAAAGTATGTGAGGAATTGAAGAGAAGTATAAATTATATTAAGTATATTAGAAACTGTTTAAGATGGTCATCACAGAAAGAAAGGGAAGAACAGTTAAAGGAAGACTTGAAAAAATGTATATCAAATAAAAATCATCAATAATTCTCAGATAACTTAGTTTTAAAGTTGCTTTTGTTACCACTATTGATTTACTCCACATTGCTACTTTTTATTACTATTTTGCTGATACTCAAATATTTTAGATTTGAAGGTGAATTTGGTTGATTAATTACCTAAATTGTAATAAAGCTAGAAAGTAAATGTAGTATAATATTTTTGCACTATATATAAACAAAACCGAAAATAAAACATTATTTAATTATACAAATTTAATTACGATTCTTGTAAATCAATATATTTTTTTTGAACTAGTTCCATATATAGTTTGCATTTTAAATTAAATATAAATACTAGTTACGTGCGAAAATGCACCTGTTATTACAATGTTTGTATATTTTCTTAAGGATATCGGTTTGTATTTTCGTGCACACATATGGTATATTTATCTGAACATATATAAAAATTGATTATACAGAGTTTATTATTAGATGAAAGGAAAATTTAATCACAAACATTATGTATTTATATTTATTTTTAATTAATAAAACCTTTACATTTATCATATTGATTAGCATGAATTTTGCCTCCTACAATATAACACCTAAAATAATATAATATTTATAAATTTTTATTTGATTTATGTGTATTTTTTAGGATAAATGCTAAATTAAGCCACTTGTATAAACACTTGATACTTATGAAAAACATAAACGTTGATGAACTTGCATAGATGACAAGTACACTCTGATTCAATTAGTATGTTGGATGCTTGAAGCCATAACTTTGTGATACATCTTGAATCAGAAACTTTATCAAATGATAAAAATAACTTACTTTCGTAACTATAGTTTCAACCTTACAAGGCTTCCGTGTGTTATATTAACAAAGTAAGTTTTATTTATCATTTGATAAAGTTCCTGATTCAATTACATTTGTTTGGTTAATATATGTAGTGGGATGATTGTACCAATTATACAATTAAACTTTGAAACCGCCCAATCGTGTGGCCTTAATCGATCAGAAATTTCATTACCGAATGCAAAAGTGTCGCAGCGAGAATTATATAAATCGCCTGAAGTTGAGAGTGAGCTGGAAATCCGGAGAGAAAATTTGTTATACTAAAACTCGTGATATTTAATCAAATCTATAAGATTGATTGCACGACTTCGGTGAAAATTTTCCAACTTTCCCCAATTTCCGCACCGAGTCAGAAGGTCAATCCGCAAATAGCGCCTGGCCCTCGTATCAATTTTGCAGATTAGTACTTTACATGATAAATCTTGTCATTTCTTGGACGATTTTCACGTTATATACGCGTTCGGCTTACGTTCAAATTAACTGGGACATTTTCTGGTCCAACGGAGTGTCGTCTCGATAAACTATTATTTGGGGTGATTTTTCTTTTTATTTTACCCATTATTCATTATTTGACTAGTAGGTAAATTAGATTGTATGTAAGAGTAAGGTCATTTTTTTATAAAAAATCCTATTGAATAGTGAGTAATAAATTAACTTTACTAATAACACTTTAATTATGATGTAAATTAATAACCTATATTCCGTTGTTAATTTAAAAGATTTATATTTGTAACAGGTTTGAACCTTTATAAGGCCAGTTTTAAACAACAATTGTAGACTCAAAACTATATTAAGTAAGTAGTAATGTATTATTTTAAATTCGTTTTCCGTTATTTACTTACAGATGCCAAATTATCCTAGCAATTGCAAATGTTTATGGTAAATGCGATGGCATTCGGATCTCTCACTAGGAAGCGCTAGATTATCTTAAAGTATCTATGCTGGCCTCGAAATAGTATATGTTAACCATAAACCGTTTATAACTGAAAATTATAAGGAAAGTTTTGCACAGGATTCTAATTTTAGTCAAAATATTATCTTTATCAATTAAGCACATTTTTAATACAAGCAATATCATTAAGCCAAAATTTTATGAGACAGCCAATTCATACCATTGTGGTCTTTTATCTATTTGGTATTATTTTATGATGCCAGTATCATGATCCATATGTCGTTAAAATCGGCGTTATATCATCATCGGTAAGATATATAGATCAATGTTAATAACCTTCGATTGAAAGATATGGACGTTGTTCTAGTACGAATTAAAATGTTCTGACATTTTATAAAATATTTTTTAACACAGTTAAAAACATTCAACATATAGTTCTTTTAACTGTGTTTAAAAAATATATTATTATTAAAATTATGCAACCACGTATATTTTATTATTCGTCAATGTTACATTAAGACGAATAAAAGACATATTATTATGATTTGTACGTTTTACTGTGCCGAGATTTTTTTTGTTCTTGTCACAAAGAATATATTTTAATTTTAATTTTTTTGCATCAGTAAATATTTCTTCAAATTTCTTAAAGTATATTTTTAATTGAGCTATCTTTTATTGCAAATGTCCAGTTTTAAAACTTTTAAATGTTCATCAGGGCATACATTATTTGGTATGTAGTGTTCTGCATTCAACAAATAGTTCTTAAACGTAGTCAACGCTACATTGAAAGCTTTTTTATTATCTTCAGTTTCCAAGAAAAGTTTAATAAACGGTCTATAGTAGGGGTGAGCAACCTTTCTCATCAACGGGCCAATTTAAATTTATAAAATATAAGATTTAAAAAAAAATTGATTTGATATACAAATTGTAATGCAAAATAAAAACAAACAAGAAAAGAATTGAAAAACGAATTTACTTGAAATTTTTAATGAGAAATTTGGTACTGCTTTTTCGATACAAGCTGATCAATATCAGCCGGAATTGATGAGGTAGCTACACGAGGCAGCTTTATAATCGTGCATCACTCAGTCTTGATCGGTGGTCATTTTTGATTCATTTCATGGTTGAACATAATTGTTCGCATACATACGTACTTCCGAACAGAGACATCATTTGCTTTGCATGTTTCGTCTAAAGCGGAAATTTCTCAGGGCTCATATAAGATTTATAGAAATGTTCGATGTTTTTTAAATCGGTATTATTCTGTATGTCAATCACTACCATTTGAAAGTCTTCAAGAACTGTGTCCATATAGATATTAAATGGCGAGGAAAACATTTTCAAGGAAACCGCTGTTTTCTTAACTTTGAACATTTGGAATTGTAATTGAAATTCGTTGATTAAAATGTCTATATATTGTGCGTATTTTTGGGAAGTAGTAACGTATTCTTTTTCTAAATATGGAAAGTGAGAAACATTATTCTGCAAATAATGCTGTTTACACAATTTTAATTTCTGCTCAAAGACCTGATTTTTATCATACAAATTATGAATAAACTGTCCTTTGCCTTGAAGTTCCACATTAAGGTCATTGAGATGCCGAGTCATGTCGATAAAGGCATATCCCTTTATATCCAAGAACAATTGTATTTCGCCTTTTAAGTTGTATACTCTTTTTAGCATTGCACCTCTACTAAGCCAACATACTTCGGTATTAAAAACCACGTCGCCATATTCAGTTTCTAAATCTTTCAGGAATTCTTTAAATTCAAGGTTATTTAACGCGCGACTTTATAAAATAGATTAGTTTAATTATTGGTACTGACATTTGGCAAACTCAATCTTTTCGCACACAAATTTTTCTGGTGAATTATGATGGTTAACGAATATTTCCCTTCCTATGACCTTCTTAATGTCTTGAAATAGCCTTTCCGATACTCCTACCTCCATGCTTGACATTACTCATGCTCCATCTGTCGATATACCAATAATCTTTTCTAATAAAATTGAAAAATTTTCAAGTCCAACACAGACTTTAGTTCATCGTACAGGTCTTTGCCAGTAGTAGCCCCTTGAATTGGAATCAGTGAACACAATTCTTTGGTAATATTAAATTTGGTGTCAATACCACGTAAAAATATAGCCGGTTGTGCTGTATCGCTAATATCGCAACTCTCATCAAGTGCCAAATAACAGTATTAGAATTTTGCAATGCGTTCACAAAGCGTTGTTGCTATGTTCTCGAACAAGTCTTCAATTCTTCTTGCAATGGTGATTCTTGATAAACTAATGTTTGATTTATGTAATAGCAGTCAGACATTTATCATCTTTCTATCCGCAAAGGGTTTCATTTTTTTGCCAGTATTTGTTTGACAACAAAACTAGCCTTTACTGCCGAATTTGATAAAATAGTTTTTTTTTTTAAATAGCCTGTTGTTTTCCCAAGTTTTTCTCCATTTGATTAAACTTATCTATTCCGACATGCTATTATGGATTGAAAATTTGAAAGTTAAAGAATTTGTAGGAAAACTTAGTTTTGAATTATAAAACTCTAATATTACCTTTTTAGCAATAATATTGCACTCACGCCTTTCAAGAAACATAAGAATTGCTAAAATTGCTAGTTAACAGCTTACCAGTGTGACTGATTGTGTGACAGAAGCAAACACAAACAAGCACAGAAGCGGCGCGTTCGTATTGCATGTTTGAACAAGTCGCCGACGAGTGAGTAACTCGTCACAAAAAATTGTTTCGGTTTAGTATATTATACCATTTTATTATAATTAATTTTATAACAATACATTGATAGGAGAAAGTCGATAAAATAAATTCAATTTTAGAAATGCTTGGAGGGCCGCATAAACATGTTTTTGTGCAACCGTACGCAAAGATGTTCCATCGCGAACTCCTGAACGCCTGCAAAATGAAATTTCGCGGTCCGAATTACTTCGCGGACGCGTCGCCTAGCGACCAGTACGCCAAAGTACGCAAAAAGTCCGCGTCGCCATGCCAACACTAGTTTATTATTTACTGTCACTTCATTTTCAGTTTTAGAAAATGTCCGATTCCGATAGTAATTATACTATTAGTTGTATTCCACCAGAAATCAAATTAATAGCGGATGCTGCAAAAGAAAATTTAATATCACAAAAATCCAAACGGCAATATGAAAAGGCATATGACGAATTTAAAGCCTGGTGTCATGGAAGAAAGGTAACGAAATTATCGGAAAATGTTTTGATGGCATACTTGGAAGACAAATCAAAAGTTTTAAAATCGTCAAGTTTGTGGAGTATTTAATCCATGCTTAAATGTACAATTAACATAAAAGATGGAATTGATATTTTGAAATTTTCGAAGTTAGTGCCCTTATTAAAAAAGAAATCTGTCGGGTATCGAGCCAAAAATATAATATATTAACTGCAGAACAAATAACTTAATTTGTAACGGAAGCAAGTAATTCAAATTGTACTATAACCATAAATGTTAACCCTAAGTAATATTTATTCGTTAAAATATATGTTTTCTAATGGTCACATAAAAAGTTTTGACAACAATTTTTTATTACTTATCTACAACTCTTGTTATTTTTTATTATTAATTGTAACAGTTGCACAAAAAGCTTTGTGTACACCTTGGCCGCGAAATACTTTAGTGTCCTCGAGGTTATATTGCCTCGGCCGCAAGCGGCCTCGGCTATAATTTTCCTCTCAGGCCACTAAAGTTATATTTCGCGGCCTTGGCATACAAATAACTATTAACGGTCCGCAAGCGGCCCGCGGGCCGTTTGTTGTTCATCTCCAGTCTATAGAAATAATGATTTTTTAACGTTTAAGTTTTAGTAACTCTGTAAGATATGGCAGCATTTTTAGTTAAATTTGGTGCTGTATTCCTTTAATAATTTAAAAAAAGTATCTATCTCTACATCTATCTTACAAAAATACTGTATAATTTACTGTTACTTATAAAATTTAGTCTCGTTTTTATTGTGGAAAGTAGAAAATTGTAAACGTCAGTTTTTGTATTTCTCCTTGTTAACATGCATCTATAATATATCATCAAAATCATTATGAAAATGCAAAAAAACATATGTGTATCTGATATACTCGTATTTACCATTGAAATTAAGTATCAATATTCCGGCGTTTAATTAAAAACTCTCTCTCGTCAGCTAGTTGTTTTCAGTATTACACTTAAGAACGTTATTTTACGTCAAAATTCTATTTTCTGCTATAGAATTTAATTGTTTTGAAGAAAATGAAATATTACAGGGGGATATATTTTATGGCACCAGTGCACGCTGTGCATCAATGTGATTTTTCTTTATTTAATATTATATTGTGTTATCACTACAAAAGCATTAAAATAATTAAAATCTCATTCGGTATGATACCCTCAGATTTGTGAGCGGCGCCAATGGCCTAGCGGCGGGGACATAATGGGTAATAATCAACTTAGATGCCGTGAAAACGGCACAAGTCGGATGATATCACTTGTTGTGATTTACGTCACATAATGAACAAAGTTGGTACCTCAAACAAAGTCTAATGCCCCAGTAATGCTCAAACATTAGGCAATGATCTTAGTGTTTGAACAATGCTGGGAGAACTACACAGATCGGATTAGATCACTTGATGTTTTATTTGTCGAAGGATGTTGCCATCGAATGCGCTGTATGTGATGTCGGATTTGTTGGACACCATTGCCCGTTTGATAACTTTACAGTTTTTGCCGGACAACTGGAAATTTTACACATGATTTGGTGAGAATTGAATTTATTTATTTATTATAATGCTTATTATTACCTGTTAACAAACTTCCAGTCAAACCCTCTTGATGATGAATGTTCCCATTTATTCGAGAATTTCTTCGATTTCTTTCTACAACTGTAGATATTTATTTTATTTTATACTTAATTTATTCAGCATTCTGCTTAAAATCTGTAAAATTTGTATATTTGATTAATGTCAACACGACATTTATGCTAATTGAATCGTGTTTTTTCTACTCCTATAATGAAATAACATAATTGTAGGTTACTTTTGGATTATGAAATGTAGTACATTGTATGTTATATATATATATATATATATATATATATATATATATATTATATGTTCATTGTCATAGCAACCATTGTAGCACTAGTGCTACAATATATCTATTGTAGCACTAGTGTTACAATATATTTATTGCAGCACTAGTGCTACAATAGTTAAACAGGAGAGGAATATTACAATAACATAGCATTAATAATTTATTTATTTTTTTATTTATTATCCAACAGTTTAAGAAAAAACTAATTACAGGATAACTTAAAAACTAATATATATAAAAAAAATTAAACTATTCTATCGCGTCATATAAATACAATACAAATAGAGAAAATTAAAAATAATATCCAAATATAATACATACTACAAACAGAAGAAAAAAAGTATATAAATAAATATAATTCATACGGTTTAAATAATTTAAAAGTGCAGGAAGTTTAACATGGAATATATCAATATTATTAGTTATTGTATTAGCCGCATTACACATTGACAAAATAGGAGAGTGTAGATGTTGCATCGTGTTTGTACGGTCGTTATAAAATGTGTATTTACACCTACTTGAGGTTCTATAAAAACAGAAATTTAATTTTGAGAGAATATATGAATCTCGGATATCATAATGTATTATTTTATAAATAAATACAATTTGAGCTTGCTGCCGTCTGTATTGAAGATAAGGTATTTCAAACTCTTTTTCTAATTGACTAGAAGGATAAACTTGAGTAGGATATTTATTGTATTTTCTGTAATACAGAAAATTGAGGAATTTTCACTGTATTTTCTCAACTTCGAGAATATGAGTATTGTAATATGGATTCCATATCACAGAGCAATATTCTAATTTACTTCGAATAAATGCAAAGTAGAAATTAATTAAAGGTTGAAGACTGTTAGTAGTAGGAATCCGAGTAGAATGTAGCATGACTTAATGAGGCTAGATATATGAGTATTAAAATTTAGTTTTGTGTCAAAGTGTACACCAAGATCACGAAAGGATTTAACTGACTCTAGATTTTCTTTATTTATATTATAGATAAATTTAATGTTAATAAGTTTTCTACTAAAAGTCAAAGTCTTGCATTTGGAGATATTTAAATGTAAGCCGTTGTTTATGCTCCACTCGTGTAATTTGTTTAAGTCACGCTGAAGTGCGAAGCAGTCATTCATTGTTTCAATTATCCTAAATATTTTCAGTTCATCGGCATAGAGTAAACAATCTGATTCAATACAATTTACAATATCATTGGCGAATAGTATTAATAGAAGGGGTCCTAGGTTGGATCCCTGCGGAACACCACTATAACAGTAAAACGTTTGCGATTTAACCGATTTGTAGTCAACGTAGGCACGCCTGTTGTGCAAATAGCTGCGCAAAAGAACAATTAAATGATTATCAAACCCATATTTATGTAATTTATCAATTAATAAGTCATGATTAACTTTATCGAAAGCCTTCGAAAAATCTGTATAAATCACATCTACTTGAAAACGTTGATCCAAAGCACAAGATATGAAGTCAGTAAAGTGACATAAATTTGTAACAGTTGATTTGTGTTTGACAAATCCATGTTGTTTCTCTGTTACATATTGGTAGCAGTGATTATATATAGATTTATACAGCATTATTTCGAAGACTTTTGCAAAATTTGATATTATTGATATGGGTCTATAGTTTGTAATTTTGTCAGTTTCTTTTGCCTTGTTATTAAGAATAATTTTTGATATTTTCCAGATATCGGGAAATATATTTGATTTTAGTATTAAGTTGTAAATAAACAATAGAGGCTCGGCTAGAATATTACAACAATCACGTAATATAAATGAAGGTATATTATCGGGGCCCGCTGTCATATTAGATTTTAATCGTTTGATTGCACTTATATAATCCTGTAAGTCAAACGATTTGACAGACAGTTTATTAAATTGAGTAGACGTGGTGTTATTTACATGTGGTAAGTTTGTCGATGAATATACTGATGAAAAATACGAAACAAATGCCTCAGTAATATCAGAGGGGAAATCAAAATGATCATCATCGTATTTCATTATACCAGGAATTCTTGTAGCTGATTTACGCTCATTAATAAATGTCCAAAGTTTCCGTCATATTAATATATGCCTTAAAGTCTGAGTTGATAGACTTTTTGACAATTGAGCGATACAAAGAGGTCTGCTTTTTATTAAAATATGTTTTATGTTTTTTGTACACATTGTTCCAATATCTTTTACGTTTAATATTATAAATAGTTGTCCTGGAGAACCACCTAGGGTATGTGCTATTTCTTTTACAAATGACAGGTACACTAAGGTTAATATAACGATTTAATATATTATAAAACTCCGAACATGCTGTGTTAACATTACCTTGATTGATAACTGTCGACCAGTCAGTGTCACAAATTAACTTATATAGTAACTTATAATTCGCCTTTCTAAAATTATATTGTTGAACTTCGGGTTCAAATTTTTTAACGGGTAGTGTGTTGTGTGTATAATTAACTGTTAAGGCTGGATGATAGTTATCTTCTTCAATGAGTGGAGAGTCACAGTGTTTAACGGTACAGTTAATATCATTAGAACAAATGACTAAGTCCAACATTTTACCATGAACATTTTGTACATTGTTAATTTGTAAAGCAGAATGAAAATTAATTAAATTGGATATTACATTTGACTTTGAACAATCGTAGTTGTTGTAGTTGGGTACATTAAAATCACCAAAAATAATAAAGGATGTATCTAATATAGATTGTTTTTCTAATTCATCAAATAAATTTTCATATGCTGTTACTGGAGATTGTGGTGGAATATATAAAACTACAAAATGATATGTCTTGTTCGGCATGTTTGCGCGAATACAGGTTATATCTACATTAAAATTCACTTTAATATTGATTTCTTCGGCAATTATTCGATTAGAGATAGCTATCATAACACCGCCTCCACGTCCTGTTTGTCGATGTAAAAGTCTTAGTATTTAGCCCGCGAACATTTTGATATTAAAACGTTACTTCTTCCTGTTGGATGCTATTTCGTTTTTTTGTTTGATTATGCGCGGTAGTCCGTTTTCATATTTCAGGAATATTTCTTCTCCATTCTCCTTGCGAGCTTTGAAATCCTTTATGACGGTTTTCTTCATTTCGTTCTCTCTCGGTGTGAGGTCTCTGTTTATATATATGCCGGTGCAATCGCTATGTTTTCTGAGTTCCCTAGCTTTTTGCAAGATATTAAGTGCGTCAGTTGAGGTTTCAAATAATACTTTAATTGGGCGAGGTTTAGAACCGGAACGTCCTGATCCCAGCCTATATATTTTCGCCAGTCTCGGGGAAGTCGTTGATATTTTGTTGACAATGTTTAAGACTGCTAACCGATCATTCTCGTTATTATCGTTATTCGCACTCTCGGGGATATTGGTTATAATTATATTCTTTCCTCTTCTTTTTTCTTCGCGTATTTCATTCAATACTGATATCTGGAAGAGAGTTTAAGTTGCAGTTTTTTTTAATTGTGCAACCTCTCACTGCAGGGTGAGTATCATTTCTTTTAACGTGATATTCTTTTTTGAACGTAAAAATTTTGACTCGTTATTGGATAAGTTGGCGCATGTTGCATACGTAACAGAGGTGGTTTCGGTTACTGATGACTTGCAGCATTTACATTCCATATTTTTATTAAGTAGTGAAAAATGTGGAAGTGTGATAAAGTGATTATTATTACGAATAGGTTAGGAAAAAACAATAACACAAGTCTTCTGCACTACACGGCCCTTCGTAGTGACTAATGTAAACACACACACATTGGTAAAAATAGGCCACGGATAATTAACAAAAGAATAGAAAGATTTGGAATAGTCGGGAATAAATAATATGTTTAAAGATGTTTATTTGCATTGATATTGGAATCTCCGAGCAGATGACTCACGTATGATACGCCGTCTCGATATGTCAATTCAAAATTTAAAAATATTTAAAGAATATATGTATTTTTAATGTTAATTCATGACGAAAATAAAATATATAGAAGATCTATCAAACTAAAATATATTTTTTCTGGACTAGTTATGCTGCTCTCTTATGAAACAAAATTTTCAAATAATGGAATAACATTTTTTGTCCAAATTAGTTTGATTATTATCCGTACGGACCTAAAATGTGTTATTTTCTAAACAAATAAAGAAATTTAACATAATAAGTGCAGTACCTATTTTAATTTGAGTATATAATTATATAAGAGTGGAAAAGGTTAAATATCTAATTGAATTTATCTTAATTTTTAATGCCCTTAAGGGAACTTAACATAAAATAACATAAGTATTTAACGATTTACAGTTATTTTATAACTTATGTTTTTTTATAAATAAGAAAAAACAAGCCGTAATAATGAATTACTGAATTATTAACATTATCTAAAATAACATTTCTTATCCTAAAAATGTGTGACCTAATTAAGGTTTAAAGAGTATAATATGTTAGTGCATTGTTTTTATAATCAAGATGTATATAAACTTATCTTTATTTACGTTCCTAATATAATGGACTTTAAATTTTCTAGCGAATATAATTAAAGTTCATTTCAAAAATGCTGGTAATATAATTAAATAAAAGTATAATTAACATAAACTGAAATAGAATATAATTAGAGAGCGGATAAAAAAGCTTAAAAAATGTGAAAAAAAGCACTTAAAAAGGCACAAAATTTAGAGAAAAAAAGCATTAAAAAAGCATAAAAACAGGAAAAAAGCATAAAAACACGAAAAAAGCACTAAAAAAAGCATTAAAAGGCACAAAATTTAAAGAAAAAAAGCATTAAAAAAGCGTAAAAACAGGAAAAAAGCATAAAAACACGAAAAAAGCACTAAAGAAAACTATATTTTCTTGATATGTTACACGTTTATCAACATATTTTACAAATAAATTTGGCTTAAAACTAAAATAAACATACTTTCTTTACGCAATATATAATATCATGTAAGTATTTAAAAATTAAATTGTAATTTTGTATACGTTTCAAAATAACTAAAATCTATTCATAAAAACAGTAGATCATTAAATGTTGTTCTAAGGGTGTAATTGTAAAAATTATTACTTCTGACGCTCAATAAATTTTTGAAAGTAGAAAAGCTTCTCTTTATTTTAAATTATAGCTGGATCCATTTGAAAATTGCCATTCAAAATCAAGTTTAATTTATTTAATATTAAAAATCCTTCATTTTCTTCTTCTTTCGATAATATTTTGATTTCTTGGCCAATGCATGCAGGTATTTTCTAAAATGAATCTGCTTTTATAAAGATTTGATTGTGTTGCTCACAAAATTTAAACCCGATTTTATGTAACTCAATTGTTTTGAAGGAAGCTCTTGTTTCTTAAGAACTGTTTAACAGTCTTTATCTGATTTGCTTGTCGTTTCGGGAAAGTTGTATATAACCTTATTAAATTCTTGAAAATTGTTCGCATAGTACATTGTAGCATATAGCCAAACTCCCCATTTTGTTAGCACTGGTTTATGGGGCAGTGAGATATCAGATAATGACTTCTTGAATAATTGTACTCACAGAAGAATATAAGAACTATTTTTCCATATTTAATTAAATCTACAAATGGAAATTTCATTCTTATAGTTTCAAAAATTCGTTTCTATTCATGTGCTAAACTTGTTCAATGCACAAAATGCATTATTAGTAAAATTTTGTAACTTGGTATTGTCTACGGCAAAAATAAGCTTGTCAGTCCATCATTTATGAATTTTGCTATAATGTTATTATCAGTTTTCTTCAATTCTTTTGTATATATCAAAATACTGTTGGTCGGATGTCTTCATGTTAAACTCATATTATTTAATTAAACAAGTCTGTGGTTTCATCCACACCAAACTACATATAATTATTGTTAATAATATCTTTAATTTTTTGTATGGTTTCATGGTATCTAAGAGCTACATAATTTTTTCTCGGGAATGCGTATTTTACAATATTTTCCCAAGAAAGATTTAAATGCATTATTTTGTAATTTTCTTAAAGGGATATTAGAATGTAAAAGTATTTTGCACAAATGTGAATTTAATTGAAGATGATGCTAAAGATTGTGAAATTGTGCTGTTTTGTTAGTTCAGCTTTGAACTTTTTCAAACGTTCTTGACGTAGTGTTGTTATAACATGTTTTACATACAAGTCTTGACTAGTTAGGATGCAGTTGGGAACTAAAATAAAACTTACTATTTTTAAACATGCCTTACAAAATAATGTATAATTTTCACTTATTAATTCTGGATAGCCTCTAATTAATTCTTATATTGTGGTTTTCACCTTTTGCATTATGGGTTAAATATACATGTGAATTATATAATATAATTTATCTGTGATTCCCCAGGTTAATACGATTCACGCATATAGTAATTTTTGATAAATAAGCAAAGTTTTTGGAATGTCAATTCAATAGTTTATGAATGCGAGTTTGAATATGAAAATTAACGAAAACGGTAAATATGCGCCAGTCGTCCCATCGGTACTTTTGCCGAGAGAAGGAAATAGATACGGTTGCAGAACACCTGATTATTAGCTATCACTTAAATTTGTTTACATTTAATACTTACTGGCGCCCCTGTTTGGGCCTAGTTTAACGACGTTTACATCCGGAATATCATAGGTGTGATTCCTATGAAGCGTTCGTCTGTATTATCTGAATAATGAGACGGTCTATTATATCTACTTATTTATAAACGAATCCATTGTAAATTGGTAATTTATACTAATATTTATTAATAATAAAATTCATTATAATTATTGTATCATATTATGAAGATTTTTAACAATTATGTTGTCAAAAGACACGAAGAAAATATGTAATACAAATATAATCTATAAATGATGGGATACAGATTTTTACGAAAATTCTCTATATTAGCACATTAATTTAATATCTGCGTGAAATTATTATTAAATGTTTTTTAAATGTTTAAGAAAATGCTCCAAATAAGCATCAAAATCTAAAAAAAGCATGAAAATAAGCATAAAAAGTCAAAATAAGCACAAAAAGTCAAAATAAGCAAATAAGCCCAAAAAAACTTAGCGCTAAGTAATCACATTCTTCAAGATTCGTATAGATATTAAGAAATTTTTTCGATGCTATTAATATTATGGATAAGCATAATGCTAGAAATCCGCTCTCTAAATATAATAGATAATAAAAGTTTAGTATTACTTATAATTCTAAAAAAAGGAAATTATAATATTTGAAATTGGCAAAGTTTCTCCTCTTATTGCATTCTTATGATATTAAAAAGAAGTTTGTTTCTCGCGATAACGCCGTAACTGGCTAAACTTTTCGCAATGTTAAATATTCATTATTTATCAAAATGGTTCTCTTTTTCATATTAACAGGTTAAATGTGTAATAAAATTGCAAGTAATAGAATTGGTACTGGTACAACAAATGCTGTTCATGGTTTTATAAAGATATGTTGTAAAATGTATTAATTAAATTAATGTAAAATTTAATAAAGTAATTAAAGGATTATTGATTACAATACATTTGTTAAAACTCTGTAAATCACAACTACTCGTCATTATAATAATAGTCGTTACTGTTGCCGTTTACTACTGTACTTATTGAATTAATTTATCATATTTTTTTATAACTGAACTATTTGATGCGGGTGATTTTATTTTAAATTTCTTAGAGTTTTGATATGTATACTTTAAGGGAAACATAATTTTAATTATGTTATTGAATTACTATATAAATTAGTAACAATATTCATTTCACTAGATGTTTTCTTATTAATTTTTGTGAGTATATATTCGTTATATTAAGATATAATGTCATACAATTATTTAAATTAAATTAACTTTATTATTCTTACAGATGTAACTAGTTTTTAAAATACACAATTAAAAAAATGTCAGAATAGAACCTACTTATTGCAATAATTGTAAAATTGCTATTAATGCTGCTCTCTAATAAATCGAAAGAACAATATAAAACCTGCAAATTAAATGATGAAAATGAAAACAGGGCTTCAGTGACAACAGTCTCAACAAAACTTTATTTGACAAGTGTGGAGGATCATCTAAGCGTGAACTCAAGCCTTTCCATGTGCGTTAAGAATTGGTCGTAATATTTATTATTCCTGTGTTTTATTTAGGAAGGATTATGTAACCATATTGGATAAATTAATACTACTACCACTACTAATATAATATAATTGCGACTTTTTATATTTAGTCTGTGAACTGGAATACTGTTCAAAGAAGTGCTGCTTCTTGTCACATGTTGATTTAAATTTGCCGATTATAAATGTCAGCTTATTTTTGGCGAATTTTTTTTTCTTTGAAGTGACTCCTACGCGAATTTATTTATTTCGTACATAGCATTACAAGGTCATCTTTCAGCTTTTGAATATTTCGACAATGAGTTAAAAGTGCTTCAACATATTATACTATAATGGGCAATGGTATCATAATGGTATTAAGTCAATATATTACCTTACTTATTTTTATTTTAAAGCTACATATATGATGTGTCCAATCCAATAGTGTATCACTCAAATTAATGAGTTCTAAATATTTGTCATAATTTGAAAATTAGTTATATATATTCAACATGTTTATTAACAAATAGATACATATATTCTACAATTATTATATAATACTTACAATCAGTGAGAAAGTGAAAGTTAAAGATACTTGAGAGGCCATGCGATCGATACATTAGGAGAACAGTCTTAGTGAAACACCCTTTACATCGCAATCAACATGCATACTGTGAAGGCAAGTCGACGGACTCGGCCCTTCACACCGTGGTGAGCAGATCCTTCGAGCAAAATTCACCCTGGCGACTTTTATGGACATTGAAGGAGCTCTTGATGAGCCTCCTTCCCAAAGTTAACAGCGGCACTTCGAGGCAGGGGAGTTCCGGTGGCTTTAAGCCAATGGATCTCCAACATGCTGCAATGGAGGACAGCCAAGATTTCAAAAGGCGACACGAAACTTGCATCCCGGGTCGCAAAGGGTTGCCCACAGGGAGGAGTACTGTCTCCACTACTATGGAACCTAGTTGTAGACGAGCTACTGGATGCACTGAATAAACAGGGCTTCTTCACGGTAGGATACGCCGACGATCCTACTTTCCGGCAACTCGGAAAGTATGTTAGCGAAACGTATGTCAGATGCTCTTGACACAGTAAACAAATGGTGCACATACCAGGGTTTATCCGTAAATCCGACGGAAACGGAACTGGTACTGTTCACAAGGAGAAGAAAGATTAGAGATTTCAAACCACCAAGCTTTCGGGGCGAAGAACTCATCTTGAAAGATGGAGTCAAATACTTGGGCATTTTTCTAGACAAAAAACTATACTGGAATGCCCACCTGACGAAGTGATCTAATAAAGCATGCATAGCCCTCTGCAGTCGAGCTGTCGGAAAACATGAGGACTATCTCCACAGGTAGCCCTTTGGATCTACACAGCCGTAGTGCGGCCAATGTTGGCATATGCATCATTAATATGGTGGAAAAACGACCACGAAATCGGCCGCAAGGCTCCTAGACCACGTTCAACGTTGCGCTCTTTTGAGCACGACAGAAGCCATGAGAACAACACCAACAGCAGCTATGAAAGCTCTGCTGCACCTGTCACATATTTATCACAGAACGGGCAGCAGCGGTGACAATAAAGCTTGAAGCAACAAAGACAATGGCTTGTAAGCAACGGAGGAGGTGACCACCACATAATCTTAGAGGATCTAAGGAAAAGTAATCCCGAGATTATGATGCCAGTGGACAACATCTCTTGAAAATACATTTTCAACAGGAAGCTTCAAATAGATCTAAGATTCAAAAACTCAAGGAATATAGGAATTTTCTGCAAAAACCTGTCCCTAGAAAACAGTACTGCTATAGGTAAGATAATGAGCACACCAACCATGGTGGAACTTGTGAGTATACTATATGCAGCAAAAGCAATCTATGACAAGAAGATTAAGGGTAAAACATACACATTATAACGGATAGCAGAGCGGCAATCTTGTCCATTGCCAACTGCAAAATAACCTCAGCATTAACGTTGGAACGCTGCGAAGCCCTGGAAGAAGTGGCTCGTGACAACGAGGTAACTCTATGCTGGGTATAAGAACATAACAATAGCAGAGGGAGCAGAATAGCAGAAGGTTTGACGAGGAAGGCATCCGGACAAACGGTAAGCGGACCAAGCCTCTCCCTGCTGCTCTCTTTGCTAGATCTGAGTACCCTACTGAAAACTGCATCAATCAGCTTGCCACAAGGAGCGATGGAACAACATACCTGGCTTAAGAGTCTCAAAAAACTTCATCGCAATGAACACCAAAACGGCCAGATACTGTATGCAACTGTCCAGAGAAAACCTACGGAAGGTCGTAGGGCTTCTTACAGGACACTGAAATTTACGATCACACCTGAACAAACTGGGACTACAATCTAGTCCTATCTGCAGAGGGTGTGAAGCAGAATAGGAAACCGCGGAGCATGTACTTCTAGACTGCCCCGCATTATCCAACCTACGTAAATCCACAATGTCTAAATCGATCAGACATCCTGAGAGTCCCTCTTGCTGCAGTCCTGGCATTTGCCAATGCCCTAGGTTGGCTTGACCTTGGCAAGGAATGAGGACTCAGATGGGATGCACAAAGGGCCTATTGGAGTCTAGGTGCGGCGGAACTCTCTGCCCTCCCATTGATTTAAACCAGAACCAAGTGAGAAAGTGGTTACGTAACTGTCTGTCTATGGCTATCGACCGAAGGTCTTTCTGCCAAGTTTAGTCATTTGTGTTGAATGTCAGTCGTTAATATGTAAATGGGTGATATGATAGAATGTGTTCGAAAATTGTTTATGGGGAGATAGATAGATAGATGTCATATGGGTGGCACCAGCGCCTATTCCACCCCGACCTTTTCAGATCTATTGTGGATCCCTGTTTATCTCAGATGACAAGCTCTAGCTTTGCCTCTTTGATTAGTCCTATTAGCCCTGCCAGAGGGGCTTGGGTATAGGTCTCCGCGCTTGGGTTTGTAGTGCCCAGCTTTTGATATCTAATCCATGCTAGACCCTCGCAGTAGCATAGGAGTCCTCTTCTTCCTCTAGGCAGAATGTGCATGGTTCTTCTTCCACCAGGCCTATTTTGCTTATATGTTTGTTAAGTTTGCAGTGTCCTGTTATCCTGTTTTTGTTTGGACCATTTTCTTGTCTTGGTTCAGAAGTTCGGTCGTGAATTTTGGCGGTTATTTCTTAAGGAACTGTTTCGCCTGTCTTTGTCCTGGTGAGTTCGTCCACGAGGTATGGGCCTGTGTCTTCACCCATTTTTTTATGGATCGTTTGTCTGCGGTTTCGGAGATTCCGCAGGAGGGTTCCGGGCCAATTACTGCTTTTGACGAGCCTTGTTTGGCCAGTTCATCTGCTTTGTCATTCTCCGCATGTCCTCCGTGTCCTGGGACCCATGTGATAGTTATTTTTTTGTGACAGCCAAGTTCATTAAGAGCACGTATACAGTCCCATACTAGCTTAGATTCGACCTGTGGGGAGCTTAGTGCTATTAGCAGCACCTGACTGTGGGAGAATATAGCAATTGACCTACTTTTGGTGTCTTTTCTATTTCTGTTGTGCAGTAGTGAAGAGCTATCGCCTCTGCTTGGAACACCGTGGTGTCCTTGGTGAGACTGACAGAAATCTTTGTCTTGGGTTTTGTGCCGTATATACCTGCTCCTACCCCTTTGTCTGTCTTTGAGCCGTCCGTAAACCAGCATGATTCTGCTTTGGTAGGTTGGCCTTCCGCCCAGTCTTCTCTTTGCGGGTTTAGTACCTTGTATTTTTTTTCGAAATTGTATTTTTTCACCATGGCATCACTTAGCCTTCAGCGTATGGGCGCCTGTCCTTGCATCAGTATGTATGATACGGACCTGGCTTTTCCTTCAATGAAGGTATGTAATGGTGGTATGTTCAAGATGGCTTCTAGGGCTGCTGTTGGGCTGGTGCTTAGGGTTCCTGTTGTACTGAGACATGCTAGTCTTTGTGTACTGCTCATGAGTCTTATCGCCCCCTTTTGCTTTGTCCTAGTCCACCACACCACTGCTCCATAGGCTATCATGGGTCTTATCAACCTGGTGTAGAGCCATAGAGTCATTTTAGGGTTTAGTCCCCAATTTTTCCCGCACATTCTGCGACACCTGTCCAATGATATTGTTGCTTTTTTGGTGGCTTTTGTGATGTGTGGTCTCCACGTCATTTTGGCGTCAAAGGTTACTCCCAGGTACTTTGCCTCCCCTACGAAGGGGATTGTTTCTGATGTCTCAATAAAAAAATTATACTACCATGGATTTTATTATTATAAGAAATATCCGAGATATTATTTTAGGAACTTCTGCAAAATATAAATTAAAATAATTTGCTAAATCATGTCTTTTTGTATCAGAGGTAACGACCATGCCTTGTTTTAAGTACTTGAATTGTCGGACAATATCCCAAGATCATTTCATTTTTTTGTGACTATTGTTAATTTTACTATGAAGAAGTTGCCGTTTTGTATTACATTACAAGAGTTACACTATACAATTTAAGATGTACCTTTATGTTAATAAAATCAATTTGCACGCGACTGAAGGGTCGATTAAAGAAAGAATAAAAGAAAGTCTCAACCTTCATATTTTAAGTGTCATACTGTTCATATGCATACCTTTGGTACCTTAGAATTTCTCATTTGAATATATCATAATAGATTTCAATGTTTGAACCCCAAAACTATTTGCTCTCCGTAATTTGGAAAACGGTAGTGGTGGACCCATTATTATTTTATTTTATTTTTATTTCTAAAGTTTGATGGCTCACTAAATGAATTATTATATTTTCTACTAACATTCATAAAATTTATTTTTCATATTTTTAGGTTGCTTGTTGTTATAAGTTGAACGTGATTTGTTAATTGTTTGTATTCTTAAAAATTGGTATTAATATGTTCAAAAAACGATTCCATTACTTATTAGGATATGACCAAATGTCAATTCTGATTTTGCAATTTTATATTAAATCCTAACAAATGTGTGGCATTTATTATAAATTTATATTTCGTTTTTTAGTAACGTTTTCTTTGTAAAAAAATGCTTATAGTGATTTTTAAGTTTGGGTGAAGAAATAATCAACAATAATATTTCATAATGTTTCAACAAGAGATATGTGAGAACGTTATTCAAATTTCTTAAAGTTATTTGATATATTGAATTGATATTGAATTGACGAGGCGGATACATGATGAAACTGTGTTGTTTTATTTCAATAAATTATTTGATATATTAGTAATAATATTATCAATGTAAGTATTACTATAAGATTGTTATAAAACAAGTTGAAATATCATTAAGTAATTAGTTAACCAGTTATTCTCCTTGCAACAAAATCAGCAGTAATTTTAGTGGTACCATTTTTTTCACCCCCCGAATCGTCCGATTTGCTCTTCGGATTTCTTATGCAGCTGAAAATTCGAAAATTATACGGACGTGCACCATTCACGAGGACAAATGAAGTCACCCATTTCCCGGCGTTTCCAACGCCAGAAGTCAGAATTGTATATATTGGTGGAGAGTCTGAATAAATTGCACATTTTCAATAAACGCGAACACCGTCTGCAGGAATGCGTTCCCTCGTCATTTGCGTATTTTAGCATTTACATAATGCCAACTTGCTGATTTTATATTGATCCATTCTCTGTAGGATACGTGCGTGCGTGCCTGTTGGTTTGCTAAATGTAGGTGAAAATTATAACATAATATTTAGTGAATTGAATTGAAATTTGATGCAAAGAAAATTTAAATTTGATTAAAAATATAATATAGCATATTACAATCTATATTCCAAATTTGAAATTTGAAGTTTTTAAGTCATAAAAACCCTATTTATAAAATATTACTTTTTATATAAATTTTTCATGAATTATTATTAAATTTATTACTTTGACAAAAGACTGTTGTTGATAAAGCAGAAAGCAGGGCAATGTAATTGAAATACTTTTATTTTTAAGTCTAAATAGCTAGAAATGATTATTAATATAAAAGCAATAACCTTTGTTTAATTTATTATTAAATTTGATTTATAGAATCATTGCAAAATTATTAATCACAAAAAGATATTAAAGATAAATGCAAGATATAATTAAGGGGTTAAAGCATGGCTAATACCAAAACGAATTAAATGCATACTTATTAAATATTGAAAAGTAAGTGCAGTATTAATCATGATAATTAATAATAGGAAAAATAATTTTTATTTGTGAGCATTTCTGCACTTATGATTTACATTTTAATGTAAATACTCCAGCTAACAGTTAAAACAACTACTCCCCGTACTAAAGCACCGCCAGGCATTGAATGATATAACTGTTAGCTGTCGTTACATGTCTGAAATAATATTCAGCACGATGTAACAATTTTTGTGGTGTTATCATTTTTATCCGCTCCTCAAAAAGTGTTATGCAACGACTATCTGCAGACACGTGTTTCGCTGTATCACAGCTCATCAGGGCAGCTATGTCGTAACTACGTGCGTCCTTTCTGGTGAAAGGCCGTCACGAGAATGAATCAGTTCCAAAAAGAATTGAGCCATTGCCGATGTTCGATTTTGGAATACTTGTTTAATAGTGTGATGATATATGTTTTATCTAACCAGATCAATTTATAATACTTAAATTATAATTGTTTGTTCTTAATTACTTTCAAAATAACGAGACTTGATATTTCCATTTTCCCAATAACTATTATTTAAAATGCTACCTTAGGAGATAAAGTATCATATATCAACTTAACATTGGTAACTATTACATAAGTATTGCTAATTCTGGATACGGTTAAGCCATAAAAATAAACTATGAAACTTTTGCTCATTTAACAGTTAGTAAAACATGATTTAACGAAAACATAAATTAACTTTATTCATTTAAATCTCACATAGGCCGTAGTAATAATTATATAACAAGGTAAACGAATTGATTATATCTTAACCTATCTTATCGATTGAAAACTACTATTAGGAAACTACATATAAATAATAATATATAACCTAGAAGAATTTAGAAATAAGTGTAATCATTAATCAATTCATCACTCTAAATATTATATTGTTCATCATTTATTTTTAATTTAGTTTCTTTTACTTTCGAATATTTCAAAACTAAACCATGGTTAAAATCCAATTTTTGTCTAAAATATGTAAATATGGGTAATTTAACAAATTAAATAGTAAATAATTAATATTGAAGCCTTTCCATATCTATTCTTCAGCAATTTTTTCTAAATTTCTGGATACTTTGAACCTAAACCTAGGGCTTTAATCTTTATTGGGAGTTCTGAAAACCTCGTACTAAAACTCCATTCTTCCAAACTTCAATTTAGATAGATAAGAAAGAAGAAAATAAATAAGATAGGACAAACCTTAATAACTTTATTTTTATTGAAATTTTTCGTGTTAAGAATAAAGAAAAATAATTGGCACAACGGTTAAACAAAATTTATAACAAAAATAATTACAAATAATAGAAAATGAAAATTAGTCTACTTGCATTGAGTGTATGTTTTACTTATAATATATAAATATTTACTGTTATTATTTGTCACCTGACTATTGGTGTTATAAATATGTTTGTATTGAGTATGATTAACTAACGAGTTTAATGACTAAGTATTAAGTTTTCGTTTAGTTGCTAAAATTCAGAATAACAATTTTAGTGCTGCACTACATAATGTGATTCCATCTCCACTGATATAATTGATAATTGTATTATTAGTAATCAATTAACAGTTAGTAATTCTATGCAGTAGTACTAGTACAATTAAATCGATTGTAAATGTCCAATAGTTTACACTGTCTATATGAAAGACTATTACCTCTATTCAATTTCGTAGAAGTAGTTTATTCAAATTATAAAGAAATTTTTACAGTAATACGGACTTTTTTTTAACAAAGTTAATGAATTGTTTTTTATTTATGTTTATATATAAAGAAATAAAAGAATATTGCTGCTTTAAAAACTAAAATATAATAGTAGATAGAGCTTAATAAAATTAATTAAAACTTTAGTATGATTTATTTTAAATATAACTGTGGTTTATTGCAAAACTCCTTTAATTTAATAAGGGAAACTACAAATGTTTTATATTTATTTATTTTTTCTGTAATTCT
This sequence comes from Ontholestes murinus, assembly GCA_963969525.1. NCBI lineage: Eukaryota > Metazoa > Arthropoda > Insecta > Coleoptera > Staphylinidae > Ontholestes > Ontholestes murinus. The sequence goes on from OZ018388.1 coordinate 39,486,093, forward strand.
ATAATAGAGTGAAGTAGAGAACTTTAATGGTGGTTCACAAGTAAGTAGCGTATAAATAAAAAGTAACATTAATTAACGATAGTAACGATATAACTAAATACATGTATATAATGGGTGCCCGACAATTATTGTACTCACGGGTGGCGTTGGAATCAAATACGTAGGTCGATTCTTACATATGCCAAATACCATAAATTGAACTGACATTTTAATTGTTAAACAGAATTTAAATATAAATGATATAATATTCTAATTACTTATTAAAGTTAATAATACTTTAAATTCACATTTAAATTATGACAATTAAAAAGTCACTTCAATTTATTTGACACATGCACGAATCGACCTACGTTTGATTCCAACGCCACCCGGGACTACAATAATTGTTGGACCCGTTAGTAATTGCAGAGAATAGAACTAAATAAAAAAATAAGTAAAAGCAAAGTTTGAATAAAATCTATTATATATAAATAACAGAAAAACGTTTAACTTTTTTATACTACTTTTTATTTTTATATAACACTTGTGACTTAGTTTGATAATGATTACTGTGTAATTCGAAACTAGTCACAAGTCGTATTTTAAAATAAAAAGTAGTATACAAAAGTTAAACGTTTTTCTGTTATTCATTAAAAATGTACTACGAAGTGAACGCCTCCAAAATTCAAGATATATTATATATAAGTTCAGACACTCAGTAGATGTTAAATAAAATAGAATTTAAATATAGGACTACAAAATAATAAATAAAATGTTTTGTGTATAATAATCTATTATAAATAAATACATTCCTTTAATACTATTGTGAGCCTCTTATTTGATAAAAATTAATTAAAACTATAATGTGGTTTATGAGTTAGGTATTATTTAATAAAATTTGCAGTTAGTACTTACTGTTAAAGTAATTTATACATTATTTTAATTATAAAACAATTTTGTAAGAAATAGAAAATATTATAGACTAATTAAATAGTTACTTAAATATAAATAATATCAAGTCGATTTGTTTGTTATGAGTTTGCAATTTGTTTCCAATTAAAGCGTAAACATAAAATATTTATATTAAAATCTTCATAAATGCCTGAGATATTTTGTTTATTTATTTACTTCGAGTAAATTTTACTAAATAACGTTCTAACTTCTTGTTAGTTCATCAATATCGTTTTCATTATTCATATATGCATATTTGTTTATATTATTTATTGAAAATATTAACCAAATGTCCAATAAACATAAGTAAAAATAGCTTTAGTAAACTTTTTTCCAAGATTCTTGACGAATGACTTATTAAAATTTTAATAAAATCCACTTCCATTTAAATATAAATCCTACTAGCATGCATCTTTGTGGTTTTTATTAAAAACGGTTCGTTGTCGAAAGGAACAAAAATTGAGTCCAGAATTTTATTATTAAACAATTTGAAATAACGGTTCCTCTATGTTAATTATTATAAATATTATTTTAGTATTTATGTATTTTATTATAATGAAGGTGAATAATAAATATTTTACATTGTTTCAGGTCAGTACATTCTACAAAAATGAAATGGAATACATTGGAGGAGGCACGCGGTAATATTGATTTTTAAATTAAAGATGATAATACCAATAAATAATTTCTGCGTGTACTTGCAATAAGTGTATACATAAAATACAGGACGAAACTGATTTATTCTGTAAACTATAAAGTAGTTCGTTATTCTTAGCGTTTAAAAATAGTAATAACATATATCAGCATTATATCGATTTATAAGTAGGCTTGTGAGGGGATGTTGTTGGCATTACTTTTATTTTTGGTATATATGTACTTTAACAAGTATGTCAAGAATTATATTACTCATATGTATTGGATGCTTGCACTTCTTGCCTTTGTGATTTTTATTTAGGGGTAAAATGTGGTGATAAATTCTATAGTCCCTGAACTTTTAGGTCATACATAGTCTATTTAAGATTAGATTTTAACTAGAAGAAAATTTTATTGCAAGAAAATGTGCACAATGTCTAGTAATATTAGTATAAGTGAGTTGGTAAAGAAACTTGTAAAAAATATTTTGAAAATGGGTTTGTTATCCTTAATAAGTTCATAGAAGATTCTTCCAGAGTAGAGTTTAGTAATGTTACATAATATAGATGCATTTCTGTTTTAATACTACTTAAATTTTATTCATGTCTGAATTTTCTACAGATTAATTTAATGAGTAAAATATTCAGACATCTCCCATCTAGAAACAATAGACATGAAATGTGTTTAATTTTTTAACACGTTTTTACAGATAGACGTTTTTAGCATTTTGTAGTTTATAATGTACATATATTTTTAGAATATAATTGTGTCAATTTAAACATCACTTTTCACAAATTTTGTACATGTATATTACAACTTGAAAATTAAGAGAGACCACAAAACAAATCATGTATTAAAACAACTACTTTCTTCGACAAATATCAAATTATAGTACTATAATTTGCGAGTTAATTTTGAGTAAATTAGATAGAAACAAATAATAAAAATGAGTTTGCTGCATTTTGTTATAATGGTAATCTGAAAAATTAATTATAAAAAATAATATTTAAATATCTAGAGTCAGGTGTTTCAAAATGATATGTAAACGTATCGATAAATAGACATAAATAATATTCTCATTTATTTGTTTTAATTTGTAACTTGTGTAATTAGTCGAACTTTAAATCATGATATTGTTTTGATAATGGTAAAAATATAATCTAAATTTAAGTAGTAATGTGTTCATGTATATACATGAACGCATTGCTACTTAAATTAAAATAAATAAATAAAAATTTTGTTTTTTTGTTTATGATAAAAATAATATTATTTAATTTTTTTAAATTTTAGTATGAATTAAAAATTTCAATTATTCTAAAATTTTCTCTATTTCTAATTACAGTACAGTAGTCACATAATTATAAAAATAGCAGATTTAATGATAAAAGAATATATAAATCGTTGTAATATTAAAATTCTAATTTTATTTAATAAAATAAATTATAAATATTACAAAAAAAATTCTGTATTATATCAGAAAGCTTTCAGTAATAAGATAATTAAATATATTTTTAAACAAATATATATAGAATTCATAAATAATTTGAACGAGTATGTTTATTTCCTACATTTAATGAAGATTTTTATATATTAAAACACGTTATTTTTTACACTGATGTAATTCTAAATATATTTTTAATATAAATCATCAATTGATGTTATTACTATTCAGTTTGGTCAACTCAAATGCGTAATATATTATAATTTCCTCATAAACAGATTCCGATGCAAATATATGCTAATACTAAATAAAATTATTAATTAATTCAAAGCTCACAGCTCAGGTAACGATAATATAAAAATATTTATGGAGGTAAGTAATACATACTATTTTATTTAAGTTCAGTCGAATAGAAATTATTTTTTCATAAAATTTATATTATTTATATATTTTTTAAATAATAGATTAAGTAACCAAAAACCAAGCGGCTTAAATAGACAGTGCTTTGTTAATGAATAAATAATTATAATTATGTGGATATTATTATAATTACTTCTATAAGTCAAGTAAAAGTAGTAGTAGTAATGTTTTTATCTCTCGACCAATCGACCATGTGGTCCTTCCATCATGTGTCATTTGTGCATTTGTCATCCATCCAACGGCTGACCCGAACTAACGTTGCTGCACTCTCGCTGACGCAACTTCGGCCGCAACTGAATGCGGCAAAACGGGCGTGTTCAAGTTAAGTCCTTAAGGCGGTAAGTGCCGCTCGAAAAATATGTGCATTTCGCATGTTCGGCCATAGAAAATTGTGAAATAATGGATAACAATTAAGAAAACATATTTAGCATGCCGAAAGATAAAGGTTAAAACTAGGTTTATAATAGGTTATATTTGTTTAAATATTGTAAAAATAATGAATATTTATGGGTATAAAATAGGGACTTTTTGAATGTAATTTACTGCAATATTAATTGATTGAATGGAAGCATACCTTATTATAAACCTCACTTAATGCTTTATTATTGATTTGGAGTAAACAAAATTCAAATTAATAGCCAGATACATTCATAATCATCTATGAGCTGGACCCCTAATTTCGCTATTTTTAGTGCCGTCAAGATACGCCACCTGCATGAAATACATGATACTGTGCGTTGGGCGTGCCCAAATATATTTTTGTATTCAGGTAGATTTTAGGGCCCCGAATGAGCATCTTATTTTAAATAAGTTACTCCATTCTTGCGTGTTCGCCGTATAAAGTGTCGTTAGGTTAAACTATTTAGAGTGTCCCATTAAAGTGGGGCAAATAACTGAACCATGGATTCCCTGGATTAAAATATAATAATTTAACACAACTTATCTATATACAAAAGTTTACAGTAAAGACTGAATTAGTCTTTAAAATTAAAAAAATATATTAATTGTATCTATAAAAATTAATCGCTTTATTCGATTTATCTGAAATCAATTATTGCTAATTGTTATAATGTAACCCATAATTACAGTTTTTTTCCCGTTAATAATATTTGATATCTTGTACGGACTTCATACAAAAATGAAATATAAATGCATTATTAGTGAATTAATCAACTAACTCAATCGAACGAAAATTAAATAATATTTATAGATAAACTAATTCATGTAAAAACATGTAACATTTTTCAAGCAATTTATGTTTTATGGACAAACCATACAAGATATCAAACAATATTGAGCGACAAAAGAACTGATCTAAGCTTCCTAGGAGTATTTTTATAGGTGCGTTAATAAAATCATATTGTCAATATATAATGATAATTAACAATAATAAATTTCAGCCAGATCGAATGATGTGATCATTTTTTTTTTAATTTCCGCTTAACCGTAAATTTTTGAATAAAGATAAGTTGTCTCAAATCATCATATTTTGATCCCAGGCATTTATGGCTCAGCCATTTTCCCACACCCCTTGATCTGGTTCCTGGTACTACTTATTAGTCATTAACTAAGATACGCAAAGGCACGTACACACACAAAAAATAGAACAGCCTCTTGAATAATTTAAAGTGAACACCACATCAGCCATATTTTATGGTATTGCCCTATTTCTCTTATAAAAGTTCAACATACATTTTTCCTATATGTATTTCCGTACTGCGCAAAATCATCGCATGTGTACACTACTTATATTTTCATTGCATTCGATTTGTTATTTAGCTTACTTATTCTATTATTATTTTTGATCATGTTTGTAGATGTTGCTGCATAAAATACGCCTTTTTCAATTGAATTTGTGATGAATACATACTCTAATAATTTTTTCAGGGCTGTAGATTTTCCATTGCTGAATTATTATATCAGTTATTTAGTTAGTCTCCGTAAAAGGACGTATGTAGCTAGGATAGTATTTGAGTTTTCGCCAATAATTACAATAATATTGAAACATGGCTTTAAACAATGTAAAACATTTTTCTTTTATAAATTAATAATTGTAGAAACGTTATATATAGTTTCCTAAGGAATTATAATAAGAAGTAAATAATTTTGTTTTTGGGGAACATGATTACTGCAAAAATATTGGAAATGTAATTGTAACAAAGAGTTTTCAGCAAAGGGCACAATGGGAGACTTAAGAAAGACAGGTACTTTTATTGTATACTTTATGATGTGTATGATATAATCTTTATTTACTTATTTACTCCATGATGTAGATAATAATTGTGTGGAACAATTTAATTCACTCATTCCAAAATTTAAACGAGGGAAGAGGATAAATTTCTGCACGAGACATTCGTATCAGGCGCGGAACCGGAGCAGCTGTTATTTGCCATAATTCTGGGCGGCCAATGTATTCAACCAAGAAACATTTGGCAGGCGGAAGAAGTCCTGGAAAATATGGCAAGGTAATAGAATTAAGAAAGTTAAAATTACGTGGCACGAGTCAATTTTTTCGGGACCTAAAACTACTTCAGAAGAAGGGAGGTTATGATGCAAATTGCGAGAAACTGGATATAGGCAATTTAAAATTCAAAATCAAAAATTAAATGAAATAAAGAAAACATGTAATGAAATCATAGAGATATTCTGGTTTTTGGCATTTAGAACGCCGGAAAAGGGTAATTGCATCATATTTTGTGGATATTTGCAAGTAAAGAGTAACAACTAGAAGTGTCCCATTAGTGGAAAGAATTTTATAATCAAAAAAGTTTACTTCGTAAAGTAGAGAGTATGAGATACGTAACGAAAAAATAGAACCATGCGGGTTGTTTATAGATGCAATACTGCCTTTTTTAGCAGCTACGCCGGATGGGCTTATAAGATAGCAAAGCATAGTAGAAATAAAATGGCCTTGAGCTGCAAGAGATGTAACACTAGAGGGAGGTATACTGTTAAAAAAATACTATTTTGGGTGGATAATGAAATGAACATACACCATAATTGGTTTTATCAGATTCAAAGCCAATTGCACATTACCGGTGTGCAGTATTTTAATTTGCGTGCATGGACTTAATATGGAATGAAAATTGAGACAATTTTTGGTCGTCTGAAATGGGAAGTAAATTGGATTTAATTTTCATGGATTGTGTGTTACCAGAAATAATTGACTCTAGAAAAAACAGAAGCATGCCAATTAAGGATCCACATTATATAGAAGAATCAATTGCTAACAAAAAAAGAACAATTATTACGATGTGAATAATTTCTTATTCCTTTTCCATACTTATTGTTAGAAATATGTTGTAACTATGAAATATTTAATTCTGAAAAAACATATTATTACCTATTACAGCAGTGAATGACGTAAATTTTTTATTTTAATATGATTATCTTTATTATCCGCCGTACACCTAAAGGTAAAAAAGAGTAAAATTAAATAAATAAAAATGTTTATTAATTATCTAAACAATTTGTGTTTTCGAGAGAGTAGCTAATGCATTGAAAAATGGTATCAATACAGTATCGAACATCAATCTTGTAAAATATCGTAATACGAAAGAAGTAATAATTAAAATTTTAGCTTAAATAAATATTAAATTCTCAAATTCGTTACAGGAAAACATATAACACTTAAAACGCTCAATAATAAAATTTCAATAAAAAGAAAATTTGCACATTGGCACTAGAGCATTGAGTAGTTTACTGTTGAATTTGGAACAGTAACCGCGTAACACTTATGAAAACATGGCATTGCATAATTAAGAATTGTTTTGGATGAAACTTGAAGTGCAGATGCAGATGGCTTTGTGTAAAAAACAAATTTATTATTTTCATCCAAAAATAAACTGCTCGTTACAATGAAGAAATGAACACTGATGTACTTAGGAAATGGACAACTGAGGAATTAATTCCAAATTTGCAAGAACCATCTTTAATTATAATGGATAATGCACCATATTACAGCATTCAATTGGTAAAACCACCAACAACAACATGGATGAACGCGTATATTTGTAATTGGTTAACAGAGACAATTTTAATGCACGTATGCCAAAAAAGTGTTATTACATTTAACAAAGCTGCATAAGCTACCAAAGAAATATATTATTGATTAGTTGCTTCGCCAATATGGACATGAAGTTTAAATTTGACTTATTATTATAAATTTAATGCTATTGAAAAATATATCTTTGGTAATGTTGGAGTTGTAAGCATGTAATCAATACCACTCTCAATTTTGTGAAAATAGTATCCGACAAACAGATAATATAGTCAAAAATGGTGATCTAACCATCATAGTACTTTCGCTACATTTTTCTCGAAAACCACGAGGATTACGCAAAAAGGCTATCCTTAATAATTTGCTCACTTATGAATTATCTATAATTACTTTTTAAATAATCTTAATGTAACTCTTCTATTTTTTTTCTCTCGAAACAAGAACTTTTTTTATTCCTCTTATCTTTTGTTTCAAAAGTTTTGTATTATTTTTCATATTTAGAAAAAAATCTGAAAAAAGCTCCTCGAGTAATCATCCACTTCCGGTGTATAAATCTTTACCATAATATTTTTAGTTTCTGTTTTTAATGATAAAACCTTAAGTTTTAAGTTTTTAAGCACAGACACATAAACTTTTTTCCAGAAATTAGTGGATTCGTCTCAAGGGACCTCAAAACGGATATTATCCCTAAAATAACTTAATTTATTCATTCTCGTGCGCGCTTTCCAACTAAAAAACCCACGTAATAAGGCCGACGAGCTGTGATACAGAGAAACGTGTCTGAAGATTGCTTTACATAATAATTTCGTGGAGTGTCTAAAAAAACGATAACAGCTCAAAATACGTTACTCTGCACTTAATGCGATTTAATAATTTAATTAATAATAATTTATTTTAAATTATTGTTTATGATTATGTTTTCCGTTTTTATTTTAAAAGAAGTGCATTTAAGAGTTTTTTCATATTCCGGTATAATGTTATATTGTACACGCCGGTGGTGGCGCATCGGTTACGGCCCCGAACTGACGTGCAGCAACGTTGATTCGGGTCAGTAGTCGGATGGGTGACCGGTATCATTCACCATTGGGATACAATTAATGGTGCTTTAGAGTGACGGGGGCGATCCTTTAGAGTAACAAGCTCATTTACACACACCCAAATACACAAATGACACATGGCGGAAGGACCACGTGGTCGATAGCCTAACACTACTACTACTACTACTGTTATATTGTTTCGATTTTTAATGTTTCTAAGGGTGTTGTTGTTATAAACCTTTCTGTTCTTATGTTTGATTTCCTTCTTGTTTTTTATTCATGGAATAGTTAATTTATTTTTAATGTTATATTTGTTTTGATCAAGTTGTGTACTATTTTATAGACTTACTTAATATCATCATATTTTTTATGTTAAGTTCTTCTGTTTGTTTATATTGTTCCAGGGTATTTATGTTTCTATCTAGTTTATATAATATTTTTGCTAGTTATTTTATTATATTTGTAGTTTCGTTAAGTTTTTCTTGGCTTTGTCTACCCAAATATTATTTAAATAGATATTTTGTGGATTAAAGAGGGCGTTGTATATTTGTTTTCTGGCCGTTTCTGGTACGTAGTTACTGATTTTTGCCAGTGCCGCTATTGCCTTAGAGTTCTTTTTTGCTAATTGGTTTATGTGGTCGTCCCATTTGAGATTGTCTTGTATTTTTAATCATTGTTAGTTTATTGTTAGTAAATTGTATTCAAAATAATCAATTTCTTCACAAAATTGTTCTTATTAACTAAATGTACATTTCGAACACAAAAGTGTTCCGTATCAAAAGTTAAATGACATTAAAAAATATAATTAAAACAATTTTGTGAAAAAAGTGATAATATTTTGAATGCAATTTACTACTTCACGTAATTTAAAAAATATATTTTTATGTCTGTTGTTGAAAATCATATATTCCGTTCTTATATTCTTCGTTTATGGTCAGTGGGTAATTGTGGTACCAATTTTCGATTTGTTTGATGTCCGTGTTTATGTCTGTCTGTATGTCTTCGTAGCTGATTCCTGTGTATACTGTGCAAGTATCGTCTGCGTATATACATATTTGTTTTTCTATCTATATAAATGGTTTTTCTTCTAGGGTGAATTCTAGTAGGTCATTTATGCATATTATGTCTAGTGTCGGTGGTAAGTTTACCCTCCTTAAGGTATTACGTATTCGGCTAAGAGTGGTTTGCTTTTGGTGTCATTTATCTTTGTTGTTTGTGTTCGGTTTGTTAAATATATTTTGATGAGGTTTAGTTCTTTGCCGATTGCCATGAGTTTTTCGAGCAGTTTTTGTTTTAAAATAGTGTCAAATGTTTTTTCTTGTCGATGTAGGATGCAGTTACTTTTATTTCTTTGTCCAGTTCTGTTTTTATGTAATTTATGAGGTAATTTGTTGCGGATATTGTCACTGAGTGTTTTTGGAAAGCGTATTGTTCTTTGTATATAACTTGTTTTAATAGTGCGTTTTTAATTTGTATTAGAATGAATTTTTCTAAAATCTTGTTTAATGTCGATAGTAGTGCAATGGGTCTGTAGTTTTCAGAGTTCGTGGTATCTTCTTCTTTATGAATTAGCAAGATTGTGGCGGTTTCATATATTCTGGGTATTTGCTCTCATCTATGACAATATTTTTAATATTGACGAGTATTGGCGTGTAGTTTTGTTCCGTTTTAGTGTGTAGTCAAAGCCTGGTGCTAAATATTTTTTTAGTTCCGTTATGGTTTTATTTTTTTGCTCGTTTGTGGTGTGTTGGAATTTTATATTCATTATTTGTCTCCTAGTGTTTTTTTGTTGTTTTTGGTGGGGATTTAGTTGTGTCATTTTGTTTTTCCACAAGTTTTTCCCTACGTTTGCAAAATATGGTATCATTAGCAATATCTATGATGTTGTTTGTAATGGTGCCGACATTTTTGCTTATTGACTCTATATGGTTTTCTTTTTTGTCTTGTTTGTTTACTTTACAAAATCCTTTCTATATTATATATATAAATTATAAATTATACATTAATAAAATTTAAGTTACATGACTTGCGGGCGGAGTTCACAATGTGTTCTTCTACTCTGACCCCTTCTTCTGCTTATGATGACGGAATTGTCTGTCAGCGAAGTATTTTTGCAGTACTAGCAAAATTGCTGGCGACTTAATGTCTATTTTATATGGAGCTCTTTTTATGACATTTGATTTTCATTTGACAAATTTATTTATTAATTTTCATAAATTAAAAGGGTTTAGTTTATGTTGTTCGAATTCATTTTTGTAGTTTTGTGTTTTATATTTTTATCTTTGTTAAATTTGTTTTATTGTTTACTTGGTCATCCATGTGTTATTTTCTTATTTTTTGGTTGGTTTGCAATATATTTTGCAACTTTGTTGATGCACTATTTTGCAAACCAATCAAAAGTATTTGAATATCCACAAATAAAGTAGCAGAAAATCTTATTTTAATGCAAGTCGTGGTTAGGACAGTGATTGGGAGAGAAGAAGAAAACAAAATTGATATTTAATGGTTAAATAGAATTTTGATTTAGAGAATATATACGTAGATTTTTCCAATAATAGGTAGGAGTGTAATGGAACGATAGCTAAATAATAAAGTTAAAGGTTAATTAGGCTTAGGAATACAAATTATAATTGTAATTTTATTGCTTCTAGGAAATATTGTCTTTATAAGAGAAATATTATTTAGTATGTACTCATTCATACGCAATGAAAAGGATTTTAGTTTGTGTCTGTTTATAAGGTCATGTTTAGTACAGTTGTATTTTCCCATTTTTAAACATTAAGTATTTGTTGTATATGAAAATGTCAAATCTGAACTGTCATTTCGCCTCTAGTTATATACTATTCAAAAATTTGTCAAATTAAATCGTATTGCGTTATAGTAAAATTAATATTAATTTTTCTTTTGTGATTACGTCATGGTCTGTGATGATATCAGTTTAGGGTTTGAAAATTTTGGGTAATTCTTCACCCTTTTTTGTATTCGCTTTTTAATCCCCGATCAGATTTTTTGAATCATTAGTGCAAATGTTTATCTAAACGTCCGTTTGAATTATAACTAAATTTGGACTCTTTTAATGTATTTTTTAACACTTCAAAATTTGGTAGATTAGTAATGACTACTAAATTACTGACATACTTATTATAACCTATAGTTATAGTTTTATATAAAGTATTGATTAATATTTAAGATAAATAATCTATGTGTTAAATTAATAAATTATAGTATTTTGACACATACAGAAGAGCGCAAGGCTCTGCTATGCTATTTAATTTACGATATTCTTCACTAAATTTATATAAGTCATCTTTCGTACACAGCATCACTACAGGATGACTCCAATGACTATATCTATTAGTTCTTCGCCAATATACCTTATAAGTAGAAGCAAAACCTTTGTTCGATAGGCTGAACGCTATCTATATGTTTAATTCTACATTTAACAATATTTGTACAACATAAACATAAACCTACATTAAGAATTTAATTATCAACAAACTCAAAATCTCTAATTGTTTGATAACTTGACTTGTCAATATATTAATACTAACTACAACACTGCTGCTTTTAATTAATTACTCAATGAAAAACAAAAACGTTAATAATTTTCTCATGATTTGAAAATACAAAAACATTTCGTTAATCTACAACAAGTCTTATTAAGGCTACAAAACAAATCACTTATTTAAGCAAATACTTACTTGCCTAATACCTATTGAATTATACATAAGTAATTCACGTGTTACAAATAGCAAATCTATTAAAGAAACATTAGATTGAATGTATTTTTTCGGCGAAATAAACTTTATTTGCAATGATTTAATTACCTTTTATTTACTTGCCTGCAAATGTTTATAAAGTACCTAAATTTTCTTAATAATCTTCTAAATATTTTTCCATCTAGCATATATTTGTAAAACACTAACACAATCAAATGCACCATCATAAGGTGATATGTAAGATCAACAATTTTTCTAAACATACATTAAGGTATAAAATAAATCAAACCGAAGTTGGGCAAGTTATGAATTTTTAATGTTAATCACCGTACAAAACCCGAAACGATGAATTATTCAGTTTTATCGCCTTGAGTGAGAATTTTCGATTTTGGTTTACACTTAGAATACATCCTAATATATACTTCTTAACGTCTATATGAAAAACAACACGTTACTGGTGCCTCAATAAATTCTGGAATTATACTTTTGTTTCTAGGTAGGGTTTGGTTTATAATATTTAACAAAAATATGTTGTTGTCTGTCTGATTGATGAAAAAGTTTTAATAGGAAGAGCTAAGAATTATAGTAATATACATTTTCTCAATAATTATGTATTTGTACATCTATATTTTCATCTTTGAACATACTTTTAATTTTTTGAAATAAATCTCGACGAAATTTTTTTAGGGAAAGCCTAATCCGTAATAAATTCTAGTAATAATAATAAATCCCAATCAGGTGCTCCATTCTTCATTGAATTAAATGAAATAAATAACTCATTTGCCTCTCTAAACAACATTTTTTAGACATACTATAGGTACGACTCAACTACGAAATTTAAATGGAGATTTTTGAAAGAACAAAAATGTTACCACTACCACTATTTTCAGATTCATATTCTAAATTGACAAATGTCTACATACTTATAGGTAACATTAATAAACCAAAAATACGAGAAACCTTATATCTACGTATTATAAGTCTCCAATTAATGTAGAAACTTTAGAAATTATACATCTGCACAGCAAATTATAATGGATATTTCATTTTGTTAATATTCAGGAGTATTTGTGCAACCAAATTCAAATATAATATTTTTGTTTTTCATATTTTTAATGTTCCATTAGAATTAGATAAGACAAAATGTATATAACAAATTTCTCCTGAATTTTTAAATTACTATAATGTTTTTAATTAAAATTTCAACTCTAATAAAAGTAATAATAATAAAAACAAAAATAAAAGTATCCTAATGAAAATAAAATAGATGATGATTCTAGGAATTTTACTTGTAACGTAAATTTAATTGAATTTGAATAAATTCAACACCAATTAAACTTTTGTTCCCGCGCTAGTTTAATAAATTATTAAAATTGAAATTGATATTATTAAGTGGAATTGTAATCCCCAAAGTAGCTTCTACTGTGAAAAGCGACAAAGCTTTTTGTGCTTGTTATTCGATATTATTTATTTGAACCTACTTGTTTGTTCAAATGAATATCTGTCATATTATTATCCAGATCACACATTTAACTAACAATATTACTACTTATCAAATTAGTATTATTGTTAATTAAAAACTACACAAGAAACACATGAAATTATGTATCATAAGATGTATATTTATAGGTGTTTTTATAAAATATTTAAAAGACAAATTACTATTTATAAGCAATGTGATTTTATCGAGAAAATCGTTTAGGAATACAAACATCGTTGACTGTTTAGAACATTTTAAAAGATAGGTAGTTTCAAGACTCCGTTCCCTTCGTTCATAAATTACTGCGCCTTGAATATTTTATAAAGCAGTCTCTTTGCCATCAACGGATTTTTAAGAGGGCGCACTCGAGTTCACGATTTAAACATGTAGGGTGGGTGAGGTAGATGAGGAGGCTGCTACGACGTTTCTCACGTGATCGATACACCATCATTAATCCCCGACCTAAGAAAAATATCGGAAAAGTTTTGGCTCGGTTGCGATCTCTCCTCTCCCCACCAACAGAGGATTAAATGCGATCTAGCGATCTAGGGGCGTGATTAGTTCACGTTTATCTCCGAATTACCTCCAGATAAGCCCTACACCAGTTGCCCATTTAGCACGGATGTATTTATACCCGGGGGATACTATGCGTACAAATGACCCTAAATTAAAAACTATTTTCTTTTAAATATTTCTATATTAAACGGGCAAGCAATTAAAATATTTATATGGGGAAAATATGTAAATAAGGTTACTAATATCGCGGCACTTTTTAAAACTATTTTGGTGAATTGACTTTTATACTTTAACTGTATATAAATCGATTACTAGTACACCAGCAAATAAGTATAAAGTGAAAAATAATTAATAAGAATAATAGCTAATAAAATAAACCAGTTGTTGCTATATTTTGTTAAGTTATATATGTTTAAAGTAATAAATATGCCACAGACCTGGAAACTTGTAGATATATATACTACACCTTGACCCGCCGACATGGCAGCATACAAATTTTTATTCTATTCGAACATATATTAAATTTTAAACACATTTTGGACCCGGACCAGAAACATATATGCTGACCCTCTGGGATGGGAAGCAACACCTGCATCAAATCCTCTACCTTCCGGTCACTGAAGGAATTACGCCAATTCCTCTGGCTCCCCGGCGCATCCGCCATATGTATAACAATGCAGTCTCCATTATAACGCACGATATATTGCGAATAATGTGTATTAGTTGGCGATCGTGAAGTTTGTCCTAGTGGGAAATCTATGTGTGTTTGAAATTTTAATGTCGCCGGAAGACCAGTGGCCGTCCTCGGACTGAGCCAGAAAATAGAAATGCGGACCGAGCGCTCTGAAATCTGTACGTGATGTACATCTTGTATATAGAAACTATTATGGCGGTGCAGTTTTATACCAAAGGGATTACGTACGTCCCACCCCTTATCTAGTAAATTGCACCGCAGGTTGTAAAAGATACAAAATAACATCAACAACATTGTTATTATTAATATTACATTATATTTTCATTTAATAGAAAAAAAATTTAAAAAATGTTACTCAATAGATTGAAACAATGGTATTCTATTTATATTATTACTGTTGTGCCGAATCTAAAAATTATTTTTATTATTCAATTCGTGCTTTTAACAATAATTTATTATACAACATAGCATTTTAACAATAGGCCATTTCGGTAAATTTATATTACATTTTGCATATAATATTTTTATTCATATTAAAAATAGGACCCTGTTATGATGATAATAATATTTAAAATATATTTTAGCACACACTCGGTCCATTCTTCGCTAACAAAATTTCTAAATAATTTATGTAGATAACTAATTAATTTCTAAAGAACACACATTTGTTAGTAATTAGCCAACAATCATCTACACCAACGAATAGGAAGCAAAAACGCACTATCAAAAATCACACAAAACATAAAACTTGACTCGGTAAGTGGGCTTAAGAGGGATTTTCAACCTTTTATTATATGGCTGCCATAAATCATAATTACGAAGCCAAGTATTTAGCATCACGTTACCTCTTTCCCAGAAGCTTTACAAATAAATCTTTCCCCCTCATATGCAAATTAGCCTCCCCTCAAATAACGGGGTGCGGATCCGCTAATTCCAGGTGATTATATATTATTATATAGCCTTGATGTTTCATGAAATTATGCACTTTCATAATCTAATTGAATCTCAAACGTTGGCCCCAAAGTCTTGCAAGGTATTTTACGTAACAGGATAAGAGATTCACGAAGCTTACCCTAACTTGACCTGACGTCTTAGTGTGGTAATTTAATTTATGCCTGAACACATAAGAACCAATTACACTGATTAGTTACTGTTACGTGAGTTACCGAACTTACTTAAATGCATTATTGAAATGTTAATAAGTATTTATTAATATTAATAAAACATTACTCGGGTTGATAATTATTAAATATTATTAATATAGTCATATAATTAAGTACATTATGTTAGATTAGTGTCTGTGTATATGATTTTTAATAATTTATAAATATGCTATGTGAACAGGATCAGAAATAAGGTAGAAACGCTTACGTTAAAATCATTTTAAACAAATTAGGTTGTTGTAGAAAGAAAGAAGCTTAAATTTATTGGATATTCAGAACGCACAATAGAGAAAAATTAAACAGATCCCAACAGAATTTGATGACTACATCAGATATATAATTTCAATATAATATCATATTTGTAATTCGTAATTTTATTTATGACCTTATCTTGGCAACTGTTAGTTAAATTGCGAAGTAAATAGCAATCAGATTTGAAAGTAATAAAATATAAACTTTAACTAGTATCTATAAATTAAATTTATTAATTTATGAAAATTAAATATTGAAATTTCTATTTCTCATGTCATTCAATGCCTGGCGGTGCTTAAGTACGGGGAGTAGTTGTTTTAACTGTTAGCTAGAGTTTTTACATTATTATGTAAAACATTAGTTCAGAAACTCTCATTGAGATTTATTTCTCTCAATATTAATTATTATTATTAATATATGTTTACCCGAAATAAATCAAATTTTAAAAAGCAATCACAATATAAGCATTTATATCTATCTTGATTGCTCTACCTTCTGTATTAAAAAGTAGAAAGATACATATTATACGAAAGTCACTAGATGTACGCGTTTTGCTATTCCAATTGACTAAAAATGCAGCAGCCTAATGAAATTAAATTTGAATTTGTGGACTTTTAATAGATGATTAACTTAAAATTCCTCGACACCAAATATGAAAATATTATAATGGTTTGCTGTTTTAGCCGACTTTTAATAATAACTCCTACAATTTTTTCGAGAATTAATCTATAATAGTACGAAAATTTGCATTTTCTAAACTGATAGAAACTTTAAAAATTATATAATTTACTGACTCTTTTTACGAGTTACTACTTACTACTTACTACTTAGACAAACAATCAATCAAACTAAATCATTTGACTCTTTTTAATAACTTTTACTGGTTATAGTGATGTGCAAATTTCAAAAATCGCACTAGTGTTTACTTAAAGTGCACTTGTTACGTTGTTAAATTCTAGTAGCAATTAGTTAAATATTTAGTGAGTGATTAGTATTTTATTTTTGTTTGTGGTCTACGTTAAACCGTTAAAAGTATTTGCCTCATTGGTTTTTTACGTTTCGGCCGGGCAAGGTAAATGCGAATTTAAATAGGGGCCCCATAATATTATTCGTGCTACATATTTAAGGTAATGATATCATATTATTATTTATTAGAAGATTCTTTTATCTGTTTTTTTTATGTAATCCTTTCCGTGGTCTACCGCCCCTTGTTTGTTATTAAAAGTCGCTACGAACGACCGCGTAGTGTGAAGTTTTATATTGTTTCGCCTTACTTATATTCTTTGGTTTATTGATTCACACATATATTTCAAATACCTATCAATGATATATTATATAAATAAGAATGGGTATGCACTGTGAACATTGCAATAAATTTATCAAGTGCTTCCCATTTATCCCTAGCAATTAAATGCACCGGTAATTGTGGTAATTGGTTTGATGCTGAATGCGTAAAAGTGATACCTTCCGAAATATAGTTTTATAATGATGAACGGCAGAAAACTAACGCAACACGGTGGAATTATCCAAAATGTAAATTTGAGTAATTTAATATTAATTTCTTGAATACAACTAATGCATCAATTATTAATCAAACAAGTAGTTCACAAATTTCGAAACAAGATATTGAAAATCTTTTCTCCACTCACTTCAATAGTTTTCAGTTAGTTATTCCTAACGAAATAGGTAATATTAATGTAAAGTTAGACGAATATTTACTTATAATAAGTGAATTGGAAAAAGGCAATTCAGATATGAACAATGAAATCGAAACTCTTAAAATGGAAATAAACAATCGTGATTCTGTATTAAATGAAAAAATTACCTTGGCTGGTGGATCTATTATTGATAAAATCAATGAAAGGGAGAGAAGAAAAAATAATGTAATTTTATACACTTGAATCATCTTCCAAATCAGTTAATATAATGATAGAGAACGACCTTAACGCAGTTATGAGTATTTTTCAAGGATTCGAAAACATAAGTTACCCTATTGAATGAATGAATGGGAAAACAAACTGTAAATAAAAATCCACCACTTAAATTAATTTTTGATTATAATATTGCTGCATTACAAATTATCAAAAGTATTGAACTAAAACAACGATACCCTGATCTTCAATTTAAAAGTGATTTAACAAATATGCAGCGCAATGAAATATCAACAATATACAAAGAATTAAATTCTAGAAAAGAAAATGGTGAAACCGATCTAATGATTAAATACAATAATAATCATCCATTCATTACAAAACGTAAAGTGCAATCTTGAAAACAGAACTCTTCGAGTGACTTAAAAAACTAAATGTTCATTATTACAATGTGGGTGGTAGTCACAATTAATTGAAATAAATATGAATATTAGTTGTAGCAATTATGATTATTGTGCTTGTTGAAACCTGGTTCAATGAATCTATTACTGAAAACGAAATCCGTTGAGATAATTATTGTATCTTTAGAACCTATAGGAGGAGGAGTACCAATTGCGGTTAGAAAAACATTTGTTTGCTCAAAATTAACATTATTGCATGACTCCGTTGAACAGGTTTTTATAAAAATGAAATCATGAAATTTAATTATTGGATCTGTGTATTTACCACCACTTTATGATTTATCGAAATATATTAATCACTACGAAACAGTTGAACAATTATGGTTAGATAATTCTGAAATGAAATTTATAATTTTTGGTGATTATAATTTGCCACATGTCTCGTGGAACAATGACAACTTATGTGTTATATGATGGCAATCCTACACCATATCAAGAAACAATCTGCGATTATTTTAGTACGCAGCACCTATTTCAAGTTAACTCGTTGTCCATCTCGAGAGAAGTATTTCTGGATTTGTGATTTAGCCATTCAAGAAATTAAGTTCCACTACGCAGCAGATGGGATAACAGAGTCGTATTCATCATTCAGCATATCATGTGTTTATTCCTGTTAATACTAAGATCAATCATCTTCAATCTGGAGACTCGATTTTCGATTTTAAAAGTGCAAATGATTCAAGTGTTGACTGGAATAATGTTTTATGCGCAAGTGATATAAATGTTGCTACTGATTTTTTTTTATAATTTAATTTATGATGCCGATTCCATATATGTGCCATTTAAATTTGTCAAATACAGTTATTACCCAATATGGTTTAACAGGGAACTGATTCGGCTTATAAAACATAAAAGAAATGCTCACTTTCTATATAAATCTACTGATTCACCTTCTGACTATCGAAATTTTTAACAGCTGCGGTTACAATGTAAAAATTTAAGCAAATAATTATATTCAGAGTATATTCAGAAGGGTGATCATGAACTTATAATTAATCCAAAAAGGTTTTGGAATTATATAAATAGCAAAAATAATTGTAATAAATATGCTCCCGAAATGCCGTTTAATGGCAAATCATGCTACAACGGATATGGATGCGTTAATCTTTTTGCTGATTTTTTTGCTTCTGTCTAAAGTGACAATAAGGCACCTAAAAATCATATTCGTATAATAGACAAGTTGATTGTTCATCATTTTCATTCGATTTATGGAACATTCTGGAGGGTATTGTATCGGGAAATACGAAAGGAACTCCCGCGGCAAACTAAATTTGTCCAACTGTAACCAATTACTTAACTTCTACTATCAAAACACCCGTGGCCTTCGTTCAAAACTCATACATTCTTTAACATATATAATTCCTCCTTTGATGTTATATTCTTGACTGAAACATGGCTTTGTAATTCTGTTTATTCAACTAAACTATTTACTTCTCAATATAATATTTTACGACAAGATAGAAATGTTCAAGCTACTAATAGAACTACCCAAGGAGGTGTTTTGATAGCCTTTAATAAAAATATTTCGTACGAGATTATTGATGCGCCTCAAATACGACACCGCGTCCCGTTAATTGATTTTATATAATGTAAATGTGTTTTAATACGTTTTCATTTTATACTATGGTTATATATGTACCTCCCAATATCTTCCGAGGAATTGAATACTTTTCTTGATACCATTGTTCTCATTATTCTCAATCAACCGGTATTCGTAATTAGCGACTTTAATATTCCCTCATATACTAATACTGCGCCACCTGTATCCAATAATGCAAAACATATAACATTGTTTCAGTTTATGAGTATATTACAGCTTAAGCAGTTTAATCATGTTAGTAATTTAGATAATATATTGCTAGATTTAGTTTTATGTAACTTTTGTGATATTCTTAATACTGAAAGAGATGAATGTCTACTCGTGCCAGAAGATGGACACCATCCTGCACTTTTGACTACCTTAAGAGTGGATACATCAACAAATATAATTAAACAGAAACCCTTTCCAGTTAATGAAAATATCAGGTACAATTTCAAAAAGGCTAATTTTTTAAGTTTATATGAGAATTTGGCAAATGTTGACTGATCATTCTTAGAATTATTTAATGATGTTAATGAAGCATGCGAGGCATTTTACGTTAAGTTGTATGATATACTTAACTTTTCTGTACCTTTATCAAAACACTATGACAAATCACATTTTCCCCCTTGGTTTACTATGGAAATTAAACGTAATATTAAATTGAAAAACATTTTCATCGTAAATGGAAGACTTCAGGATCTAATTTCTACCATAATGAATTTAAAAGATTACCTGAACTCATTAAATTGCAAATTTCAAATGCTTATAAGGTTTACTTAAGAAAACAATCTTAAAACCAACCCGAAAGATCTATGGAAATTTATTCATTCAAACAAAGGTACACACAGAGTTCCAGCTGAACTAAAATACGACAACACCACATACTCAACACCTCAAGAAATTGTAAACGGATTTACTAATATGTTTTCTAAAGCGTATACTGGGAAGAGCTATATTAAACCTAAAGACACTTTCACTAGTCGCGAAACACTGATCGCACCTATTATCCAGGATGATGTAATAATGAGTATCAATCGGCTTAAAAACTCGCAGAGATGTGATGACTATCGCATTCAGTATTTTGTAATTAAAGACTGCAAATATATATATTTGTAAAGCTATTAACTCTTATATACAACTTGTCATTACGCACAATGGTCTTTCCTGAGATTTTGAAACGAGGAGATATTGCTGATATTCAAAATTATAAACAAATTTCAATACTTTTGAATTTCGACAAAATATTCGAACAAATTATTTATTATTTTATTTATCAACACACTTATATTTACTTATCACCTCATCAACATGGTTTCTGTTCAAGTCATTCAATCATTACAAATTTAGCAGTTATCACCCAATATATTTGCGAATACCTGGATAACCGTAGTCAAGTCGATGTTTTATACACGGACTTTTTAGAAGCATTTGATACTATTGATCATCAAATACTTCTGGATAAACTTCCCTTAGATTTTTTACAATTTCTTGCATCGTACCTTAAAGATCACAAAAACTATGTTCATTACAATGGATTTAAATCCCATTACTATGTCGCTTCTTCCTCTTTTATTAAACTTATATATAGATGATTTAATAACATGTCCGGTATTAGCCTATGCGGATAATTTAAAAATATATAATACAGTTGTCAATCATTCTGACTGTCTCTTGCTGCAAAGAAATAAGATTGTTAAATGGTGTGCGGTTAACAAGCTCCTCTTAAATATCAGTAAATGCGTTATCGTTTCATACACGCGAAAACATAATGCAACTGCATATTCTTACAGAATTGGTAATGATATTATTCGACGCGATATCACAATGAAAGATCTTGGTGTTATATTTGACTCTCGTTTGACGTTTTTGGATCATATTCTTGCAGTCAGCACATCGGCCTTTAAATTAATCGGTTTCTTAAAGCGTATATCTCGTTACTTTGATTAT
>OZ018388.1:39508438-39587458 GCA_963969525.1 Ontholestes murinus
CTACATGCAGATTCCAACCACCATCCAGCACAACTTCAATCAGTAATCAAGACACTTATTATCAGAACGTCTTGCCGATCCAACAAATAAAAAGCCAGAAATACAAACACTAAAAGAGGCGCTAATTCAAAACGGCTTTACTTCACAACACATGAATAAAGTTATGAGAAGCAGAACACGTAATAAAAAAGAGGAACAACCCCTGGAATGGGCCTCGCTTCCATACATAAAAGGCACAACAGATAAAATTGCACGAATTCTGAAAAAACACAAAATAACAACAGCCTTTACAACAACAACTAAAATCAAAAACCTGACAGACAAACATAAAGACCAAATTCCACACGAAAATCAAGGAGTTTATGAGATACCTTGTAAAGATTGTGACCAAACATACATAGGACAAACAAACAGGCGAATTTCGGCAAGAATTGATGAACATAAAAACTCTGTAAAACAAAAACAAACTAGTTCATCATTGGCACAACATCACCTACAAATGGGCCATAAAATAGATTTTAAAAACACCAAAAACTCTTGCAAGAATAGGCTATCTAAATGAACGAATTATTCGGGAGGCAATTGAGATCGAGATACGATCAAGGTCAATGAACCGAAGAGATGACTCACAGCGCCAGCCGATTACGTACTAACACAGACACCACAAATACATATACACAACACGCACGCGCACAAACAACTACAAACCGGCCAATGACGCGCAGCCAAACAAGAACAAATGCAGGTGGAGGGGAGGGACTACATGACTACATATATAAATAATCCGCTAACTATACAGCAGACCAGTATTACCTTGACCAATACAAGAGTAAACACTTGAAAAAGATGGCAGAGAGACCATCGAAACGTCGTGAATATAATTTACAAACCACACAGAGTATAACCCGAAAACCAGCTACAACATACCATACCCGCGAAAACATCAAACTAAATAATATATATATATATATATATATATATATATATATATAATATATATATATATATACTATGTATTAGTATTCCGTAATAAATGATTATTAATTTAAGTTTGCGTGTCTAAGATAATTAATAATTGAGACATTGTTCTAAATTGATCTAATACGACCTCGTACCTACATATCTAATATTTGAAAATTCATCAATTTTAAAGGACTATGAGATTCTTTTCTGTTAATTATTTTGAGACATGGAACATAAAACCGATCTTACGTTTGAGAAGTATAAATTAGAGTTAGATTTATCCTCTAAAAAACACCTATTTACACTGTCCATATATTTTTAATGTGCTACTTAGAGCTGGTGATGACGAGTATCCGCATTTTGTTGTCATTGGAGTACTTATTCATGACTCTGGGGACTCTCCGAGTCATAAGTAACATGTATTTGTAAAGTTGCTGTAATTCTCACTTTGTAATTAATAAGAAAGGGGCTTGTAATTCGACTGCTCTTCTTTAGAAAATGCTACCGACTTTGCTAATGATTTTTTTAAACGAGATTAAGAATAATATTATGTGAATTAAGTCTAAAATATAGTATGTATGATCTAAAATTTAATATATAATGTTAGTTACCAATATTTAGTATTTCAGTATTATATGCATACTAAGTC
Source organism: Ontholestes murinus (assembly GCA_963969525.1). Lineage (NCBI taxonomy): Eukaryota > Metazoa > Arthropoda > Insecta > Coleoptera > Staphylinidae > Ontholestes > Ontholestes murinus. Next base: position 39,510,051 of record OZ018388.1, read on the forward strand.
CTAAGTTAGCGCTCTTTATCGTCCTACAAAATATATATTTATAATTGTACGATTAATTAACTTCTCACTTAACCCGTGGTGAAACAATTTTATGTTAATAAAAGGATTAATTAAGCACTTGGTTATGTTTCACTATTTTTATATTTCTCCGACTAGTTTCGACCGTTGGTCATTCTCAAGGAGATATGTACAATATTCAGAAAGTTTACAAATTTATATACAAAATTGTGACATTTTTATTCTAGGTTATAAGGGCTGTTGCAATGGGCGAGTTCCAGAATTCTTCGATGTTACTTAGTGTGTTTTTTCCGCATTTTATTGCTTTATTGATCTCTAGACCCTACCGCAGATTTAAATCACGTCCCTTATTACCCGAATACAAAATTCGAAAATCTGCGTCATTGAAAAAATGGTTGCACCAGTCCAGTAGAAATTTTATTATTTAATACGGCTTGCTTATGCTCCTTGATTCTTGTTTTAAAATTTCTAGTTTTTCCTATATACACAGAATCACAATCACCAAACTTAATGTTATATATACCGCACTTCTCTAGATCGTTCACTTTCAATTTATTGTTCACTAATTGTGATCACTTTATTAATTAAATAGGCAATGAAAATTATATGTATAAAATTTTACAACAGTTTTAAATGCACTCTCTATATTTATGTGTTACTTATATATTGATTGAATTAACAAGTTCATTATGTAACTAATGCAGAAAAAATATAATGCGAAAGTCAATTGGAGTACATTAACTTTAATCTCCGGGAGTATATTTGGTTGAAACGTCAAATGCACAGGGATGAAGTTGAATAATTCATTAATTACAATGAGCAGCACAAACAGGACTGCCGATATGATTAGCCGATCAGACCGTGTTAAATAAATCCGATTTCCGAATTGGCATTAAAGGATTTCATGATTGTTAATAGTAACGTCACTAATTGGGACCTGGATAAAAATTATCAACACTGTATTTTAAATAGTATAATTTTATTTCATAATACTATTTTGTTTTCTGCGTAATTTGTACGTATTATACATTTTGTTGGTAAAATCTAATATACATGTGTTAATAATAAACAACATATATAAATATTTAAAATTTTCAATTAACTTTTTTAAGATTAATTTAATTACAGACGAAATAGCTCCATTTATAAATTATAAGAAAATATTTGACTACTACTTTTTGTTCTTAATGTTGCACAAATAATAAAAGTATATATTACATTAGTGAATGATATTAACTAATCAAGTTATATAAATTCATATAGTCTATATTCTCGACGAATTCAAAAACTGATTAGTGTAATGTGTAATATATGAAACAGATATTTGTTCGAATTTCTGAAAATAAAAGCTATGACAAAGCATGAAAATTTTTCACGCTCGCTCTCGTAAATATTTTTATAGTTGTTTGTTGTATAAGCTATATTAACAGTTTAAATTATCTTTTATGTGCATATAAAAGGCAATCCATAATTCATAAACTCAACTTCAGCACACGGCACACAAAGACTAATTAAGGAAAGAATCCATTAGCCCCGTTCAAAATAAATCCGCTATTAACATTTTTCGGAGAGATATATCTAAAAATCACACGCATTTTCACGTTTATAACGAGGGCGTTTAATTGTTGGAGAGTTTAATTGGAAATATTTGCATAAGCTAATGTTTGCTTAAATGTTAGATAAAATTTAATTAGGGCTTGGACTATTAAAATAAATATTAACAGACCATTATTTAGTGTGGGCTGGTTTGTTGATGCAGGAGTTATATCAACATAATTCTGCGGCATCATATTTTCCGCCCCTTATATTACAATATAATGTTGCTTATATAGGGGTGAAATGTGGGCGGATAAGGCGATATAAAACACGCACCATCTGTACAGAATGGGCTGTTGATTATCTTTAAATGAATTTTTCGCCAGTACACGTACTACTTTTACTACAATTTTTTCATGGAGTAAATATTAATAAACCGCTCTGTCATAGCAAATTTAATTGAATATCTTAATCTTACACAAAAGAATGACACGATCATAAATGCATGGAAATGAATTTTAAAATTACTAATTAATTAAAACGTACAATTGCTATTAAATATGATAAATTTATTACTGAATATTAATTAAAATTAATATGTTCAGGTTAAAGATCTAGGCAAATTCGTGGATATAATAGAACCTGCTTTGTTAATTATGAATTAGTTTAATTATTCAGAAATATATAATAATATTATTGCATTATTCATATTTCCCACAATGCGCTTTCCAACATTATTATAGGACCCACACAAAATACTCACGTAAATGAAACTAATGATACAATTCATGTCAATTTAGAAACCCCTATTTCGTATTTCTATATCAAATAATCCGATCAATATCGGTGTTAACAAAATAATAATCACGTCTAAACCAAATTATATTCATTTATGTAATAATAGAAATTGTAACTAATATGCAATTGTCTAAATATAAGATACAGTTTTATTGAGAAATACATTATTTGAAAAAAATATTTAATTCATAAATATAAATAGATTGTTAATTTAATTTTAAAAGTCCTATATATGAAAAATATCAACGTTCTTCAGAAACTCAGAAATTAAGATGACTAAAATGTTATAATTTAAAAAAAAAGTTGATGGCACTCTTTATTTTCTAATCGACTGGAGTTTCGATCATTAACTGATCATTTTCAAAACTTCAAGTAAATTAATCTACGATGAAACACTTATTAATACAGAATGAAATAAGTTCAGAAAAAGAGGCATCCTTCTCACATACATTAAAGTTTCACCTACATACGGTGGAATTCAACCTATTAGATGATCAGGTTAGGGTCAGAGTCAGCTATATAATCTACAGAGAAGTCCTAGGTACAGCAACGAAAATTAGCGAAACTAGTATCATATCAGATAGATAACGTAAGATCTACCCATTCAACAACTAATATTTCCTTTTACCCACGAGTTATTAATCAGACGTACATTCAATATATAGACAAAGAATTGGCGTTACTAAAATTAGGCCCTAAATTTTCACCACAGATAAATTGCCAAAAAGTTATAGAAACTTTAATTCTATAAACTGAGTTAGCACAAAAGAATATTATAACTGTGAGTAGGGTAAAGATAAAACAAGCAAAAGTATTAAAAATGCAAGAATTGACAACACTTCAAATTCATCCACAATAAAAAGCATTAAGAGCATAGTCAATTCAAATCACTTAACTATAACGAAAGCTGATAAAAGTAACCCAATAGTCATATTAAAAACAGAGGACTATACAAACAGAGACATACATTTAATCAACTTATTAGACAATTCAGAACAAAATAGAAACCCAACAATCCAGTCACAAAACGAGTTAGAAATAGAAATTGTGAATACACACACTTTCCTTTTACAAAAATAAAAAATTAACATTTTACCTATGAATTTAATATGCTCTAGATCAGCGGTTGCCAAAGTGGTGGTCCGCGGACCACTAGTGGTCCGCGAGAAAATTTCGCTGGTCCGCAGAAAAATGTGGAATATACTTACTCATCATGTTAAGTTATGTTTTAAGATGCATTAAAACATGATTCAATTAATAACAATACGTGGCAAGTTATAAAAACTTCTGTCGTATACTGTACACGCGGCCATTGGACGAGCGGTCTTCCATCTCTGTCGCGCAGAATCTTACTCTTTCTGTGCGTAGAATAACGCCGCGGGAAATAAGTCGTACTGCTGCTGAATGTTTCAAGTTTTTTAATGTGAGTTATTAATATCAGTTTTAATATTAATATACTGCTGAGTATCTACATTAAACAATAGAACACACCGTAAGTACCAAACTTTTCATTTTTATAATTGCACGGTTACGTCAATACATAACCTTAATTTTCACACTTCATAATATTTATTTTTAATAACTAATAGCGTTCCGTGCTGAATCCTTTCGTTACGGGCTATCTTTTATGTTGCAATGCGTTGAATAAGGACTATTTAGCTCATTTCGTATACGTACGTTCTTCGAACTGAAAGCCAATACGACGTCTTTGCGAACGTATACGTACGTTTTTCGGTATTAGAGAATTGTCGTTTAAAATTTTAACAGGAGACACCGTTAAAAACCGTGGGAAACACAACCGTATTGTATCGAAATCAGATAGTACCTAAATACGTTACAATTTCGTTTATTATGCACGATGTCATTTCATAATCTAAAATTGACGTGTCTCGAGATTTTTTATAAATATGCACAATAATTGAGGTACTGAATTTATTCCATTTGGCTGTTCCATACTGTATATAGAAGTCAATGTTTTCATGTTGAATAATATTTCGTAAATTCAAAATTACCGCCGCGCATAGTGTGCCACTTCAGTTGGAAATAGCTCTAGCTGCATTGCACATGTTTTGTCTTACTCTCGCCTCGTTTCGCACTCTTCTAATGTTTCAGTCTTCTTTTGTCGCATATGTATATCAGTTGAAGCTATTAAAGGTGGGCTTACGGACGTATTGAGTTTAATACAAAATGTATTCAATATATTAGTTGGGTTATTAAGGAAGCTTTTGTGTATTTTCTTTTATATATTGACACATAGATTTAAGACAGGTATGATCTTAAATCTTAACCATGTACATATTTTCTTTTATTTGATATTTTCTTTTATTTAATTATTTTTTATTTATTTGGGATAAAAAGAGTTTGACTTTTCTAAATTTCTTTTTATTTTATTTTAGATTCAAATAAATTAAACCCATAATGAGTGAAAAAAAGCAAAAGAATATTTTGCATTTCTTTAGTAATGCAAAAGGTAATGAGAACGATAATAACATTAATAATACTTCACCTAACCGTGAACTGATCAATAAATCAGACCCTCCACAGTCATCATCAGCCACCATTAGGAAAAACGTTGGAACGGGAGGTGGAGAGAAGAAAAAACACAAAGTATCAAGAAAATATCATTCCTACTACTTAAAATTTGGATTCATTGAAGAACCAGACAGTGAGCTGGATCCACGGCCTCTCTGTGTTGTATGTTCTGAAAGCCTATCTAACGATGCATTAAAACCTTTAAAGCAAGTTATTGCTTTAAGAAAAATGACCATGGAAGATAAATCATTACTAAAGGCTTCCTATCTCATAGCAAATCAGATCGCGAAATGCAAAAAGCCGTACACGATTGGAGAAGAATTAATTAAGCCATGCATGTTAAAAGCCTGTGAACAGATTTTGGGAATGCAGGCTGTTCAGAAATTGAAAGTAATTCCTATGTCTAATAATACTATCAAGCGCAGAATCGAAGATATGGCCGAAGACATTGAAAATCAGATAAGAAAATTGGTGAAAAATTCATCATTTTATTCAATACAACTTGACGAATCTACGGACATTACAAACAAAGCACTTCTTCTTTGTTTTGTGAGGGTTGAGTGTGAAGGAGAGTTACATGAAGAACTACTTTGTTCGCTTAATTTGCCGGGTAGAACAACCAGCTCTGAGATATTTGAAGCACTTAATAGTTATTTCCGGGAACATGAAATTGATTGGAAAAAATGTATTGGAATCTGCACAGATGGTGCCGCAAATATGACTGGACATCTTTCAGGAATTGTTGTAAAGGTGAAGAATGTTGGTCACCCAGACATTTTATCTACACACTGCATTATACATCGAGAACAACTTGCAGCGAAAAAAACGAAAACGAAAGAACTACACGAAGTATTATCAAATGTCATTGAAATTATAAAGGAAATTCGACACAAAGCACTCAATTCTCGAATATTTGAGGCACTTTGCGAAGAAATGGGTTCCGAGTATACTCATCTTCTTCGTCATGCTGAGGTGAGATGGCTGTCGAGGGGCAAAATATTGACCCGACTATTCGCCTTGCGGGAAGAAGTCAAATTATTTTTCCAGCAGCAAAATAATCCGAAATTGCAAAAATGCTTGTCCGACAATGAATGGCTAGCAAAGCTTGCATACCTGACAGATATTTTTTCCCTGTTAAATGAACTAAACATATCTTTGCAAGGACAACTTAAGGACGTGTTCACACTACGAAGTAAAATGGATGCGTTTCAAAAGAAAATATTACTGTGGCAAACGCGGTTGGTTGAAGACGATCTGCAAATGTTTTCTAATTTTGATGAATACATGAAGGAGAATGATGTTAACCAGCAAGTGGTAACCCTAGTAAAAAAGCACTTGGAATCACTTACAGAATCTTTTGCTCGTTATTACTCAAAGAATGAAGATCCCAGACATGGTAATATGTGGATAATAGATCCGTTTGCAGCGACAATTCAGGATAGTAAGTTAAGCATGCATCTAAAAGAAAGCCTCATCGACCTATCGTCCGACGAAACTCTCAAATTTAAATTTCATTCATCCTTATCAAGACCTCAGTTTTGGCTTTCCATAAAAAGTGAATACCCTTTGCTTAGTGAACAGGCGATGAAAATTCTGATTCAATTCTCCACAACTTATTTATGTGAAAAGGCCTTTTCATCTGTCACAGTCATCAAAACACGATACAGATCTCGGCTTAAAATAAATGCAGTTCTCCGTCTTGCAGTAACAACTTTGGATCCAAATATCCATAATCTTATTTCAAGTAAGCAGGAACATCCATCACACTAGGAATGTATAACGCTAAAAGTTTGATATATTTAAACCATCTTTTAATTGTTTTGTTTGTACAATTTTTGTTTATTTTGTTTATTTTATTATGGTTTATTAATAAAGCTTTCATAACTTGGTTACTATTAATAGTTTCATTTTATTAACTAGGTACATTTTATGTGTTCTTTGATCACAATTTTTTTTTATAAATATATTTAACACTTAAAAAATCCTATTAGTGGTCCGCGGGATTTAAATTATGAATTAACTGGTCCGTGAGGTCAAAAAGTTTGGCGACCGCTGCTCTAGATTATACGGTTTTATTAAAATTCACAAACCCGACGGACGAATTAGACCTGTTGTCACTTACATAAACACACCAGCTCATAATATTTCTGCTAAACTGAATTCATTATTTAAAGAAATTACTAACAACTTTTGCGACCCTTATTCAATAAAAAACTCTGTATACCTAACAAATAAATTAACTAAATTCAGACTAGAAAATAATATAGAAATTGTTTCATTCGACGTAACAAGTATGTTTTCAAAAATCTCCACAAACGAATGCTTAGAGTTAGTAAAGATTATATTTAAACAAAACAAAGGTCAACACAATTGTTTAAACAGAGTTTATTAATTTACTAAAAATTATCTTAAAACACAATTATTTCACATTCAATAATAAATATTACAAACGGAAAGAAGGTTTAGCATCTTTAAGTCCATATTAGCAGAAATATTTATGGCTAATTTAACCAACATTATTTCAAACTCTGAAAAGGACAAAAATACATACGTGTTGCTTATGTGACAACATTTTAGCCGGCTTCACTGGATCTGATAGGCAATTGAATAACCTCCTAAATTACATAAATTCCATTCATCTTCAGATTCAATTTATAGGAGAGACAGAGCAGAACAAAAATATCAATTCCTTGATCTTTCAATTACAAACATAGATAACTAATTTCATTTTGAAATATTTAGAAAACCAACGTTCTCTGATCCATTAATTCGATCTAATTCAAAACATCCAATTAAACACAGTGCATTTAATTCAATGATCCATAGAGTACTATCGTTACCCTTATCAGAAATTGGTTACAAGAACAAAATCAAAATGATTTACATATTAGCAAAAAACAATGGCTATACAAACAAAATAATAGATAATTTAATTATAAAACAACAAATAAATAACCTCAAGAAAATTTTATATGCATATCCAAAAGTTGAAAATAAAACGTTCAAGTCATTAATATTCTTTGGTGACGTCAGCCTAAAAATTCGTAATATAATGAACACCATGTTAATAATGTATCTTCTAAGTCCACGAACAAAATTTGTAATTCAATTTTTAATTCCAAACCCCCGGTAGATGAATTAAATAGATCACGTATTTATAAGCTAACCTGCAAAAATTATAAATGAATTTACGTAAGTCAAACTGGTCGTAACTTCAACATTAGATTAAAAGAACGTCTTACATCTTTCAGATTAAAAAATACAAATTCCACATTCGCTAATCATCTAATAGAAAACCGACATTCTATTTATTAAGATATACTAGAGATAATCCATTTTGCCGAAAACGGGTTCAAAATGGAGTTACTCGAGTCATTAGGAATTCATAAAGCGAAGAGTAATCCTGAAATTGTATTTTCCTTCTTATTTTATTCTGTATAAATAAGTGTTTCAGAGTAGATTAATTTACTTTAAGTTTGAAAATGAACAATTAATGGTCGAAGCTCGAGTCACTTAAAAAATAAAGTGTGATATCAACAAAGTAAGCGTTCTTGTTCAAGATGTATCAAGTTAACGCCTCAACCATTAATAAATTAAAATGTTATATTTTTTTACTGACATTGAAAATAGTGTAATGTTTTAGAAATAATTTAGAACTATAATAGGACTTATACTAATCATTGACGCGTCAGTGAAGCTGAATCTAATCTGAAACGATGCTAGAAAATACATTCATATATTTTCTTTCGCTCGATTTTACTCTTAGAATTCCATGTATCCACAAAAGTTGTTCATACCCCACTTTCACTAGTTTTACCTGCTCTAATCCATCTACACAACTTGATTTTATAATTCGGTATTCTCTTTATTATCCTACATTGCAGCATTTTTTATTCTAGAGTCGACTTTCTAACCCGCAACAAATGCTTCAGAAACCCCAACTGCTATTTCTTTATACTTTTGTTTCCTATACTTTCAACTCTAAGAAAATCCACACATGTCATATTTTTTTCTATACATTTACTTTGATTCAATATTGCATGTTTTACATACCTGCAATACCTTTAAAAATAAATAATAAATACTTGAACACATTAATCTTTTTACCCTAACTTTCTATTCTAATAATTTTACTATTATTTCCTCCCTTCCTTTATTTCTAAATCTCATCTACTTACCTACGACTACACATATATCTTTCCACTCTTTTCAATACAGGTGAGTCTTTTATTCATCCTCAATATAATAATAATAATAAGAAACTTTATTCGAAAATAGAAAACAGTACATGACATTACAATACAAGTTACATATAGCCACACAATAATATCTACTTACCACTTCGATCGTCATTTCATATAGCACTGAATAAAATTAAAAAATTCTATGGTAAAATAATTTAACAGACTAAGACAAAATAAAAGATATGTACATACTATTCATTAGAAGTAGGATAGCATACATACATTTTTGTAATCTATTGATTTAGGTATTCATAAACTGAGTAGAATTCTTTGTTTAGTATGTACACATATGTTCGATATTTCACGTATTATAATCATGACATGCACCATATTTTGTTGAATATTTTGTTATTTCTTAAATTAAATGTTAATAACTCATAAATGTATAAACTCTACAAAGTAAGTGTGCCCGAAGATTTAAATTTATCCCTGCAGCTATTGGTTAATGCATGATTAAGTAATATTCGCAAAGCACGCCTTTGGCAAATAAATATTTCATTTGCTTCAATCCAGCTTCCGTAGTACATTAACCTGTACCTTATAAGAGATTCGAAGTTTGATTGAGAGACTATTATTAATGTTTAAAAATCAAGGACTTTAAGTATTCGCAAGGTTTAACAAATTGTAATTCATTTTGACATCAATTTCTCACAGTGATAATTCCATTCAAGTTTATTGTCAATTATCATTCCTAGGAAATTTGTTTTGTTTGGAGTTATAAAATCCTCTCCACTAAAATTAATTGCATTGATATTATTTTTTTTAATTTCTTGTTTTAAAAACTATATTATCAGTTTTTGATTTATTTAATATTTTGTGACATCCATTCCTGGGTTAATTTGAAAATCTAATTTGATTTATGAATTAGATCCATTTCCTTAGAACCTGATATGAAGAGACTGGTATCATCCGCATCCAACGAACAGACTTTATGTATAGTCTGTTCGTTGGATCTTTTGTCGTACGTCACAAATTATCGCTTCGAGAAACGACGCAAAAACATTCAGTCTGATAAAGTAAACCAAATGCGTTAGAAAAAGAACGCACTGTAAAACTTTCGTCGTTTTTTGAAGCGATAGTTTGTGACGTACGACGAAAGATCCAACGAACATACTATACCTGAATTTTGGCCTATAATACTATTATATTTTATTATTATTTTTTTTTTTTTGCTTTCGTCAAGTAAAAGAATTGACGTATATGTTTATGGTTTTAAGAGAAAAAACCAAGTTAAAATCCGAGTTAACCGTGAATTCAGAAAAAAAATGTCTAAAAATATACTAACCAGCCAATAACATTACACTGCTCATTGGCATTAACTTATGGAAATTAATGAACGAGTGATGAGTCTCTGTGTGCTGCTGCCCTTAATGATGAAGTCTATTTAGTTCGAAGCGACATGAATAACCAATTATTCAAGCGCTTTATTTTCGCTAGTTTTCTTTATAATCTACGGCGACAATTTTATTTTGTTTTAAAAAATTTAAATGTTTTCTTCTAATACATCTACATATAATAACTAATACAGAGTTTAACTAATTTACGTGGCATTAATGCAATCATTATAATAATCTCTTGCTCTTAACAACGAACGTTATATCATTATTATTATTAATAATACTATTATTATTTAAATATTAGTTATTAATTAATTTGTAATGTTTATTTTTCCATTGTACATTGTGTGATAAATAGGATTACCCGTTAAATAAAGATTATTATTATTATTAGTAAGCTGTAAATATTATGTAATTTAATCAATATCAATTATTGAATACAATTAACTAATAACATCAAACAAAGACTGGAATACAGATAATTGCGTATTAAATGACAATGATCTATTGCTTTTATTAAATAGATTAAAATAATTAAATATCATAATCTAATAATTTCATAAAAATCCACAGGATATACTATTAAGAGGTAAAGTGTAATAAATTTGATTATAATTACTAAGTAAATTGACTTCGTCCTTAACAATTAGAGAACTATTTAAAATATCTTAAAAACTTCACGGAAGTTTATTAAGGTGAACATTAAAAAGTTTTACTTCACATTGTTCAAGAAAATAGCTTTTATTAAATTTTATTTCAGGGTTACATCAATTTGTTATTTTAATAAGAATGCAGTATTTAATACTTAAATTTTTCTAAATTACCCAGGGTATGAGTGTTGGAAAATAAAATTTACTTTAACGTATAATTACGTGAAATATTGTGTTGTTGTAATAGAATAGCAGAAGTCGTGTTGAAATAACATTCGGCTTTACTGCGTTTTAGTTGTAAAAAAAACATTTTTGTTGGTTTTGTGCGTTCCGTAGAGTATTCAATTTAAATTGGATTTAATTAAAAATGTAAAACCATTCAAATGTTAAAATATATAGATTAATTGTTCTTAAAATTAAACTCATTGTATATTATATAATTTATATCAATAGAAAAAAACGTGAAGATGAATTTATTTGTATACTACTACTATATTTTATTAGTTTATATCTAAAGGAGTAAATTGTAAAATTACATTTCTTCTGAATTATTTCCGTGCATTCTGTGTAAAAGTACACGAGGTACAGCAGTATGTACCGTATAAACATAAATTGCTTTACTTTATTTTTAATGCGGCACTTATTTTTATGTAATGAATAATTATGTTTTACGTTGTGTATCCTTTGTGAAAACAATTTTTAAGATTAGAAATTAGATGAGCGGCGCCGGCTGACCTCAAATATACACTTTTTCAACTTATTACAAAGTTGAAGCAGAATTACGTAATTACACGCGATTTCGAGTCACCATTATAATTGTTTTTTGTATAATTAAAACTTTTAATTAACGAAATAATTAAGTAACTGCGCTATATTAAAAAATGTATATTCCGATCTATTTACCTTATCTATTCGCGCATTATAAAATAAATAAATACATGTAGTAAAAGGGCAATAACATATTTGACAAATTACAAAACCTATTTAACCTGTATTTCATAAATTATATAGTTTGAATTTATCATATTCTGATGAATATAAATTATGTTTCATAATATTTACTATATGTAATCTTACTAAGAATTTCTATTTCTACTTTTAAAACGTGTCATGACTAACATATTATTTATGGTCACAATGATTAATGGTTCTTACCATTCACAACATTAAAGCGTTACATGCTATATGTTTATATTTATATACTTGAAATTATTAAATAAAAAATTATATGGGATTCGGATTTCAAGTCACAATAAGAAACAAGTAAATAATGTTACTAAAAAAATCTATTCTGTTTAGACGTACAGCATAATAAGCAAAGTATTAATTTGACTAATATGCCACTTCTAGCAGAATTTTATAAGGTTTATTAATTCTCAAAAGACAGTTCGTCGACTCAGCTTACCTACAAAAATATATGCCTTTTGGCAGCTACGTCTCTGCCTGTATAATCTACTATTTCATTTTTTTACGATGACACTTTACTAAGATGTGCAACGATTATGAAATTTTGTTATTCTAATATTTTTTTTGAATAAATTGTACAAGGAGCGGTCTTCTAATATGTCTATCTCGAAAAGTTTTCTCATTAGGCAATATAATCTATACATTTTATATTTATATTTGGCTGCAGATTCTTTTAAATATATGATAACTTATGTAGTATATTATACAATTGACAAATTAAATGATGAACATCATTAAATAGAGCTTCAGTGGCAACAGTATTAACGAAACTGAATTGGGCAAGAGTGGAAGATCATCTAAGATTTTAATGGAAACATGAGACACCTTTCAATACTACATTCCCACCTAGTGCTAAATATACTGCAATTGTCTTATCTTTTGAAATTATTTCAAATGTATACGTTAAAGGTTCCACAATCACGTATGTACTTTTGTATCCATTTACTAATGTCAGCAACCTCAAATTACCTGAAAATATTGAACCATCAAATGAGGTAGTTGTATTTTAGTTTTAATTACGCAAATAGCATCTCTTTAGATTGGATTAATTCATCCAACCCTCTTTAAAATTTGATAAATTTTGTTCCGTGGTTTATTATATTACTTTTTTTTAATTTTAAGGGAAGTGTACAGCAATTTCTACAATTTTACAGCATCTAATGTTTCAATTTCTTAGACTTCTCATCATAAATTTTACACATCTACAAAATTTGATGAATTTTTTTCACTACTTACAGTGTTTCTTGAATTTTCCTATTTAAGATTGCTTGTTTTTTTTTCAAGGTTTCTAAATTCTTAAAGATTTCTGGAATTTTATATTAACTTCAATTTTTAGAGAATTGTGTATTATTTTTGCTTTTTTTAAAGTTACATAAAGATACAATTAATTAATTAATAAAGCACTTATAAACATTTTATTTACTTTACAGATCAATGTTTTAATACAATATTAAAACATTCATAATAGTCATGTGTCCAAAAGTAGTAGTAGTAGTAGTAGTGTTAGGCTATCGACCACGTGGTGTATTTGTGTGTGTGTAAATGAGCTTGTTACTTTAAAGGATTACGCCCGATACTCTAAAGCACAGTTAATTGTATCCCAATGGTGAATGGTACCGATCACCCATCCAACTGCTGACCCGAACGAACGTTGCTGCACTCTCGCTAACGCGAATAAAACATGTTTTTTGTCGCATTTTTCCAAAATTTTCTGTTCCAAACTTGAAGATTGTATTCTGGACTAGTCTATATATTCTTCACAGATGGCCCTTTTATCGACAAAATGACAAATACACAAATCATAATTGTAACTAACTTATAATTCAAGACAACCGTTTCGATAAACGATCAGCCAAGAGAAAACGCTAGATCGGCCGAGAATGTAACTGTGTACAGGAGAATACAAGATAGTCAATTCCTTGCCCTTCAAGCAATGCGCATGGTGTGTATTTTATGGCTGGGGCTTTAAAGCATTTAGAACAGGATCCAATGTTTGGCCGAAATCTTTGTGTGTTTTTTGAGAAGCAATATTATTTCTGTGTATGAGAAAACACCAACTCATATGAAGTTCAACAGGTAGCAATGGATCCTGTGGTTGGTCTGTACTTTTTCGTAAACGATGTTAGCGAGGCACCCAATTTTTTTTGATACAAATTTAAAGCTATGAATGTACTGTTCTGAATGGCGCTAAGTATCATGTCGCGGACGTCAAGATGGATATTTTGCAAGAACGATTTAAGGGTATAGTTATCTCCCGCAGAGATAGTATGAATTGACCACTGAGATCATACAATTTCACTCAGCTAGAATTTTTCTAAGAGAGTTTTCTGAAGTCGCAGACCTATATCATTAGCCTCTAATAGACATATTACCCTTTAAGTCAGCAAAACCGAAACCAAAGCGATCACTAAAAGTATAACAGAATCATTGAAAACTGGATCACTTAAATTTAGAAAAAGTGACTCAAAAAAACCTCCAGAATTTATATAGATCCTGCAAAATTGACATTTCTTCTGCTTATTTAAATTTGATCAGATTGGTGATATTCTTTTAATATTTTCAAGGCTTTTAAAAGACTACTTAACAACTATAGGATTTCTTCTTTTTTTATTTTTTCTCTCCGGGAAACACATGTTTTTAGGTTCTCCATGTCCAAGTTGTTCTCGCTAAAAGAAATACGCCGATGAAAATGCTGTAGATTTAATAATTAAATAGAAATAAATTTATTTTGATTTATTACTAGATTTAAATATGCGAAAGATAAATAATAATAATAATAGTTAATTATTCAACAGAATAAATTCAATAACAGGGTAAAATACAAGAGTACACAAATAAACAATAAAAGATTAGGTTCATTATCTCTAATAATATAATAAAAAGTTCGTAAAATAAAATAATTAACATATAAACACAAGTTACATACATTAAAACAACCTAAATTAATAATATAATTTACATTCAACATTGCGCTACGTTATTTTTTAAGCTTAAGAAAACACTAATCAAAGATATCAACATGGTATTGAACATGGTGATAACATCTAAGCATCCTATACAGTGGATATTCGGCGTAGTGTAAGAAATCCTCATCGGATTTCTGGAACACACTCGTGGCACATGAAAATTAATTTTGGATACGGTACAAGGATCATCAACAAGATTATGCACGGTCTAGTATAAGTGACAGATAGATATATGTTTATGTTTAGTTGAAATTGAACAGATATCAAATTCTTCAAGTAGAGAGCTATAAGAAATAGTAACATCCGAATTAAAGTATAAAACTTTTAGAAATTTCTTTTAAACACCTTCAAGTAGGCCTATATATTTATATTGATATGGTAATGTAGGCATTGAACAAGACGAAAGGTGTATCAATGTTAAAGAAACCGTTTACATTATTTGAAATAAAACCTAAAAGACGGTAACAATCTTTAATTAAATGAGTGATATGTGAGCTAAAATTTCGTTTTGTGTCGATGATTATACCAAGGTTCTTAAATTTTGATACTCTAGTTAAGCTGCTGTTACATGTAATGTAATTAAAATGATTTACGTTAGATTTCCACGATAAAGTCAACACTTGGTAATATTTAAATTTAAGCCATTTTCACTGCACCACACATATAGCTTATTCATGTCTTCTTACAGAATATTACAATAAGAAACATCAGTAATTCTCTTATATAGATTAATGTCGTCTGCATATTAAAGACACTTCGAATCAATATTTTCACATATCTTATATTACATCAGTTTGATATTGGTGGTCTAAGAACTCAGAAGTGTCCTGCGTAAAGTTGAATAAATTTGTTGTTGTTGAGCGTCCCGACATGAAGCCATGATGATCAATGCGAATGCTTTGACGTACGTTAAAATAAATATAGTTGGTTATAATGGAGTCGAAGATCTTACAGAAATTACTGACAAGGGCAATAGGTCTATAATATTTCACTTGATTTCTATCATCAGACTTAAAGACAGGTACAATTTTTACTTTATTCCATAATTTTGGAAATAAGCCGGCCTGAAGAATTAGATTATAAATAAAAGACGACGGTTGACATAAGTAGTAGAGTCTTTCAGTATGAAAGAGGGAATTCTGTTCAGACCAGCAGTTAAAGTAGCTTTCAAGTTTTTCAATTGCTTCAGTACATGTTCTTCGGAAATTACAATTTTACCTATTAAGCTGTGACTAGTATTAGACGCAGATTGATGATTATTAGCATTATCTGTATTTACAAAATTAAAATGAGTTGCAAACGCATTTACAATTTCAGCAGGATGCGAAGCAAAAATATCTTCATATATCATACTTCCTGGAATACGTGTCCTTTTTTTAATCGCATGAACATAATTTAGCAAGATTATTCTTCATGCTATTATCCGCACAGCTTACAGAAATTGAATGTTTAGATGTTATAGCAGTTTTAAGCTTTCTCCTAGCGTCTTCATAATTAATGTTACCTATATTGTTCTTCTTATGTAAGAAATTAGACCTCAACATTTCTTTCCGTCTCAGAGAACTATCAAGTCAGGGTGAGAGATCATTGTCGTTACTTAAACATCTGTATTTAAGCATATTTCTGTTGAAAATATCGTATAACTGTGCATACAGGAAATCACATGTATAATCAACTTTCTTAAATTCGTACAAGACATTTCAGTTAATGTTTGACACATCATTGTATAAGTTCACAAGATTGGCTCTATTAAAATTGTATTTATAATCATTGGACAAGGAAAATTTTAATCTTATCGGGTTGTATAATTGAAATAATAAGTATAACGCAGGGTGATGAGTGTCCTCTGGTAGAAGCGGTTCGCAATCTCATTGAAGTACAAATTTAAATTCATGTGATACAATGACAAGGTTCAAAATCTTATTCAAATTATTTGGAATATTATTGATTATTTAAAGAAGGAACTATAGGATTCAGTAGCATCTTGACGGAAGTTTCATCATGACATTTACGATCTTCTGGATTAGTACTTTGTGATTCAGGTATATGTTTCCTGTCCTCGAGCTCGCGAACAAGTGAAACTTCCGGAGTTGAGCCCGTTTGTGATTGTAGAGAAACCTGATAGCCATAAAATGCTGGCGGAATTTTTATTACTCGTAAAGGATTCACAATTATCAGTATCGTCATTAGTTGAGAGATCCGAGAATCAGATACAGGAATTAGCAGAATTTCGTAAAATCTTAGGTAATTACGAAATTCGGAAAATTCCTGTCTCTGATTATCGGATTTCTCAACTAATGACGATAATTGTAAATCCTTTACGAGTGATGACAATTACCACAGCATTTTATGGCTGTCAGGTTTCTCTATTTCTCAACTGCCACATTCGTCCTCATTTTTATAAATACCATTAGAACTTAACGCGCAACTAGTGTGATACATAAATGCTTAAAGTTGCTGTCCTAAGCGGACCAATTATACTTTGAGGCATATAATAATTATAATTATTTTTCTTCTAAGCAGCAATCAGAAAATTCATCACAATGTATAATTTCCTATAAATTAGGAAGATATTTTGTTCTATATTCATTATATCGTTCATTTACCAAATATGAGTCAGTCCTTGTTGACCAAAAATATTGAGATATGTACTTCAATAGTAATGAATTTTTTTTGAAATATTATGAAAAAATTAAAATCACTTGTTCTAATCATTAAGGAACACACAAGTTATCGTGGTCATTTAGTCGAATAAAAGTATTTTTATGTATCAAAATAATAAAATTTTAAGAGATTTCTGGAACCCTGGTTATGTTAGGTGTCTCAAACTAAAATTGGTTAACAGTAATTTAAACACCTTCGCTAATTATCTAAAAAGCCTGGATGGTAACTGAGAAAACTCATTTAGACATTGTGCTAAAACAGACATATTGCATAGAAACTTATATTTTATATATTAATAATGTTGTTGATGAGTTTCCTGAAGATGATGGAATATAAAATCACTTGTAATCACTTTCTCTGCAGTTTATTATTACAAGTTATTTTATATATGTTATATATTATTAGGCTAAATAGACTGTATTAGATAGAACAGTTGTAGATGTATACATTTTATATTATGAATATAATTTACTGTTTAAATATTGATATAAATTATTAATTATTAGTTTGCAGGATGATGCACCGAATGCAATATTTTTTTTAATAATTAGTAGTAGTATTAGTAGCATTATTATATAGGGATTTTACCATTATATACAAAAACCGTAGTTTTCATGTATATACATTTTAAACACCGGAAATTACCTACTAAACATAATTCCATATCATTAAACTATATTTTTATACAAATTTGTATTTTGCTGACATCAAATTAGTATCTAATCCAAAAAAATGTCACACGTATTCTTCTTCCCTCTAAATTCTATTACAGCAAGGCCGACATGACACCCTGAAATTGTGTCGTATTTCATAAGCGCGTAAACAAACAAATTAAACCTGTATTCCCAAACATCCTCTTCCAGGATTTTATTAATCCTGTAGGAATAGAGGCCATCAGCTGACAGGATACATGGACGATTTGAGTCCAATAATTCATCACCTATTTATAATTGCGTTCCCAGGCTTTCGCGAGCGCCATTTAAATCATTCCGCCGCTCCCGGTACAAATCCCTATCCATATTTGCCCTATCCGTGTTATATTCGGCACACGTGCCACGAAGTGCTGCCTTAGCCCGTCCTCTGCAATCTAATACCGGAAACATATGTAAACAACGGTCTTGATACGCTCTTAAATTTACACTTGGTACCTTCCAACTTCCGGCCTCGCTTTCTCTACGCCTATCCCTATCCACATTGCCTGCTGTCCCGCTCCAGCTCGCAAATTATTTAATATTATATTAAACATGTAATGCCAGGGCCCTTTCAATTACTTCCCAGCCATTTAATATAAGAATCACGTCTGCTCTTTATGTGCGTATGTAATTGCTTAGAAATTCAATATCCTCGGCGAGTTTATATGTATGTTTAAAATCCTCCCTTCTGCTTTATTATTCTTGCCTGGCTCTTCTCAGCACTGCTGTTTGCCCCTTGCAAATACATTACGTGCATAAATATTATTCATGTCCCACCATTACTTCCTAATAATACTTTATTATTAAATATGATTATGGTGATTATTTTAGCTCATTGTAAGAGTCACTAAACATGTTAATGTATATACAAGCATGAGATAATTATATAACTGTTAGTAACTTTTATTATCATTTTAAATAAATATAAGACTATAGGTACACTTTTGCTACTTTAACTCTAATTGAAACATAATATTTTCAAGATCAAATAAAATGTTTTCAATTATTCAATCACTACTTAAATAGAGGTATTAGATGAAAATCGGTTTGGTTTTCCTTAATAGTGGACTAGCACATAGTAATGGTCACCACAATCATGTTATAATATTTATATTATTTGGTTAGTTATATTAATTTCTTTTAGGGGGGTAGATGACGAATTTAAACCTACATTAAGATGAATTAAATTTTCACTTTACCCAGTCGTGAAATATATTTTGCTAAATATAGGTTAAATAAACAACATCAAGTGTTTATTTAAACTCTAATTAACATGCATTTCCTCATAAGTACTTGTTTTTGTTAAGTACATTGTGTACCTCTAACGGGCAACAAATTCACTGATTGATAGTATTAAATATTTAATTTTTGCAAGGCCCATCTTTCCTAAAAGATATATACGCGTTTTCCCCTGAAATAGGAAATCAAAGAGAAATATATTTACATGATAATTTAAAAATACGACAATGAGTCTTTCTAAGACTACAAAACAAATTACTTGTACAAACAACTACTTCTCTGGCAAATACCTCGACAAACATTGAATGATACAAAAGTAATTTGCGTGTTACAAATAGTACAACTATCAAAGCAACACTAATTCTAATAAAATTATTTTTAAATATAAATAATAATCTAATTATTTTGCACAAAATAATAAGACTTGAAATGGTTAATGCTTCCAAGTATGACATTTTAATGTTCTTGTCTGAACTCCAATAATAGACATCAATATAATGAGTGAAAATAAACTTGCATTTTCTCTGCACAAATTTCTTTGAAACTTCAATCCATTTCACAAAATTGATTAATTTCAGTTACAATGTTCCTTTCCTTTGTCAAAAACAGTTCATATACGCTCTCTCTGGTAAAATTTGTTATGTTTTTATTTATACCACCAACAGTATCAAAGCGAACCTTTTTTTACTCTTTTGTGTCTATTTTACCCTGAAAGTATTTCATCATCACTCTTCACTGTTTGTGCGCCCAATATGCCTGGGTATCATATGTACTTTGATAAGTGAAATGCGCGCGAATGGGGATAGTGGCCAGGCAAAATACGCGCATACATGCGCTTATTATGAAAATGCATTGAACTAATTGAATAAATTAATATTTATGTTGCTGCATTTCTGATAAAACTCATCCCTAGCTGAATGGGTAGTAGAAATTAGACACTTGTTCTCTTTCATATGTTTACTCTTAGTTTCCCTATTTCGAAACTTGCTCGCCATTATCTAAGATATATAAAATTAAACTGAATAATAGAAACGTTATTAACGGTATATATAGGGTGTTAATGCTAAGTCGTTACATCCGAAAATAGCAATTAAAACAAAACACGTTTCTTAGTTCGAATTTGTGATTTAGTGCTCTAGTTGGGAGTTATTGGAGTTAATTTGTTTTTCTAAAAATCGCTATAACTCCCTTATTTGAAGAACTATTTTAAAAAACAAAAAAAGTTTCAAACACAGCTTCGGCTCTCTAAAGTTTGTTGATACTTATCTGTAATTCAAGTAACCGTATAAAGACTTTTTTGGATAGGAAAAAATGTTTAGGTCAAATTTTCTAGTAGCTAGTATACGGATTTAATAACTGTTTACTTTTAAAAATCGATGGAGTGGTTATCAAAATATTTTGTAAAATATAGATACTTATCTGTAATTCAAGGAACGGAATAAAGACTTTTTTGGATAGATTGAAAAAGATGTTTAGAACAAATGTTGTAGTAGCTAGTAAATGGATTTTATAAATGTTTTACTTTTAAAAATCGATGGTGTACGAGTATATACTGTGTAATTCTGATATGAAAAATGAGAAAAAAAGAGTTACGTGCATTAAATGAACTAGAGTGATCCATAAAGGATATTTTCAAAATAAAGGAAGGAAGCATATGGTTTCAATGAACGACGACAGTTTTATATGCTGTACTGTTGCCAGTGATTCTCACCTCAAAACTACGGAGGATGTTACCACGAAAACTGAAGAAATAATTGATCCGAAAACAAGGGAAATTGAATTAATCCGAAAAAAAATGTACACATATTTTATTACAAAAAGAACTACTATTCTGCATCAAACGCCTTTGAATCGAAAGTCAAACCTCCAGATTCCTGAAAAGCAAACTGTCATTACTGATAATACAGTAAACTGCCCAAATTCACAAAATGCAGAAGTCGATAATATTATTTGCTCTAGTCCGACGGCAGAAAATGGAACTAAAGTGCACTTAGACGATGCGAAACGGCAAAAAAACATAAGTGCAATGAACCAGGGACCGACGGATCAAATGAGAATATCAGTAAAACTGCAAACAAATTAAATACTACCCTCTCAGAAGCCGTAAAAAACACCAAATTGAAGAATATAGTTAACTGTGCTACTGATCCTATTGAATATCTAAACGTGCACTGGAAATTACAGAAAAATAGAGGTTTTAGAAGAAACGTTAATAAAATCGAAACAGGTGAAAATTATAATAGTGAAGAAAACGTGTCTAAATTAAAAGTAATTAAAGAAAATTATGGATTTTTATGGCAATTTTAATTAAATATGTAACGTGTGATGATATATTAGCCTACCTAAACGAGAAGGAAAAAGGAGATTATCACTGTGAAAAACTAAATTTAAAAACGTAACGAATGGGAGTTGCGTTCAAAATTGGAATTCTTTTCCACCTGGACTCTACTGTCACACTCACTTTGCTTCTAGCCTAAAGGCACGTTTGTAGATAAATATTTCTTTCCTAGACAAAACTAATTATATAACGAAAATGTTTGCAAAGACCAAACAGTAATTAACATAATAATTTTTATAAAAAATTTAAATCATATGAAAAATATTATTTATACTTATGCATCAAAACGTGCAATCGTTACAAATTAAAACAAGTTAATTATTAAAATTCGTAGAGGATGAGGAAAATATAGAAGTGACATGTGTTACAGAACATTGGTGTGATAAAAATATAATGAACCAAGTGAAACTAGATGGCTATAAACGAGCATCATCATTCTGCACAATGAAGAAACAAGGAGGTGGAGCTGCAATTTACGCCAAGAGGGACCCCACAAGCAACTCATTAAATTTCATTAACAACTAGTTTGAAGAATTTATTTGAGTGCGTGGGCATTAAGTGCAGTGTTAATCAAGAACAAATCGCAGCGATAGCAATTTATAGTACATCGGAACGTGACGACAAAAACTATTTCTTAAAATTATCAGTAATGTTATATACATTAGCGGACAGAAAAATGCCATACTTAATTACTGGGGATTTCAGTATTAACACAATAAAAAACAACAATGATACTCAAACATTCATAAATATTTTAAGTTCCTAGGGGGCTAGATTATTAATAAACACACCCACTCGAAAAACTAGTTGTTTAGACAATATCATAACAAATATAAATTATAATTGTTCAATTGTTTGTTTTAAGGTTTTTTAGACCATTCGGCACAAATTATCAGTCTAAAAAAGTGAATAATAAAATATGTAAGGCCTTTACGTTGTAGAAAATTCACTAATAAATAGAAAAAACACGAAAATATTTTCGTAAAATCTACAACAAATGAGTCTTATTAAGACTACAAGAACAAATCACTTTTGAAACAACTACTTCTCTAGCTAATACTTCGACAGACATTGAATAATACAAAAGTAATTTGCGTGTTACAAAATAGCAAGGCTATCAAAGCAACACTAGTTTGAACGTATTTCTTTCTGTAAAATGAACTAAAAATTATTGAATGTACGTTAAAATAGTTTGTGAGTGACTATACTATGGTAATTTGGAACAAGAAATGAATTTAGGTTGATGTAATTAAAATAAATTAGCAAAAGCAATTAAATTTTTCAATACTCAATTTTATAACCATCTGTAGACACGTGTTTCGATATTTCAATCTCTTCAGTACAGCTTTATTATAAAATTGATTTTAAACATAAATAAAAACGTTTACTAAAATAAATATAATGAAATATAAATAACTTACTAATATATGTACGGCAACTGACACAATAATGAAATAAGAAGTTCATACGAAAATACATACAAAGACGATACTTAATATACGAAGAAATTATCCGGTTATTTTGCAAAAATATCAAATATGAGCGATGGGAGATGTGTTCAGAGCCGTTAAAGGTCGACGAAAAATATTCATGCGATACTTCTGGGCAGCATTTTCTCTCGTAAAAATAAAAAGAAAATCAAATAAGAATACGTTTTGCACAAAACAAATTAAAACGTACAAGCATAAAATGTCAATTTTTAGTTTGTTATCAACCCACCATCCTGAGTTTAAAAACCTATATAAAAAATACAAACATAAATACGATATGGAATTAAAAACTAGAAACGTAAATTTTATGAAAGAAAATTAATAAATGCGGACAATAAAATAAAAATGACATGGGAAATTGTAAAAGAACTCACTGGTCAGGATGGAGAAAACAAGGTAAATATAGACTCTGAGAATATTTATAATTTAGTTAATGATTTCAATTATTTTTTTCACAAATAAAGTTGAACGCTTAGTCGCAGAAACAACAAAAACAGAGTATGCGAATCTAATAACAAATAATCAATTTTCAAGTTTGCTCTCAAAAGATGGGTGGCACCAGGGAGTGTTCTTGGCCCGATATTGTTTGTAATTTACTTGAATCAATCAGTAAACTTTACATAACATGTTTCGCAGACGAAATATTTAATAATTTCATCAGAAAATTTAAATAGATCATTTCATCAGAAAATTTAAATAGATCAGAAACTGAATTGGCCAGATAATGTTAATAAAGAAAAAAACCACTATATACAGTATCAACAGACGCTAATCCAAATATGTATTTATTTCAAAATAAAATTGTATTTAAAAAAAAGTGTAAGATTCTTAATAGTCTTTATAGATGGGAATCTTAATCGTAAGGTCCATATTGAAAATCTGTGTAAAAACTTAAGCGCCAAAGCCATTTTTATATTACATTTAAGATTTGGTATAATTCATTGGGGTGCCTCAACTGAGTTAAAATACGTATTTATAATTCAAAAATATGCCACGAGAATAATGTTTTCAACCAAGCATCAACATTCTTGTCGAGGTTATTTTAAAGAATAGCGGCTGGTAACTGTACCACAGTTGTATATTTTCGAGTGTCTCAAATTTTGCCAAAGAAAGAAACATATGTTTAAAGAACGCGGAAGAGATGTTTCCAGGCATATAATAATATAACATAATTTAATATACCCACTTCATAATCTCAGGCTAACAGAAAAATCAGCATTTTACGCGTGCATTAGGTTTTCTAATATTTTATCCCTCCATTTAAAAAACTTAACTAATTTTAAGAAGTTCAAATCAGAAACATTTAATTTAATTTTAAGTATTTAACTAACTATAGTTTAAGTTTATACTAATTTGTTTTTAAGAATACTTGTATTGTTTATTACTTAAATATGCCCTTATTTCTTTTTACCATTTCAAAGTTGTTACCTCTTATATTGTGCTCTAACTTGTAAATGTGTCATCTGTGAATAAACAAATTATTATTATTATTTAAAAATGTTTAATCGGTTGTCATTTTGTTATTTGAAACAATAAAACATAATTATAAATACCAATGTTTTCGAGTCGAAAGTTGCCTTTGAAACTATTTTGTTTTTTTTAAAATAGGCCTTCAAATAAGGGAGTTATAGCGATTTTTAGAAAAATAAGAGGACTCCAATAACTCCGAACCGAAGTACCAAATCACAAATTTGAACTAAGAAAAGTTGTTTGTTTTAGCGCGAGTTCTAACTGCCATTTTCGGGTGTAACGACTTAGTATTAACACCCTGTATATTTAAAGATTAACACTCTAGTAATGCTCCAGCTATTAATAGATTTGTGCCTGTGTTGATTTTAAGATGGTTGTTGATTACAATTTTACCCGCTTTTTTGCTCTTTAATCTCCAGGGCTTCTAATATGTTAAGCCTTAATCCTTTTGGACAATTATGGTGTGGTGTAATTTTTTCTATTGTCTATATTATTACAAAACTCAAAACTCTTTGAGAGCTCAATTGACAAAAATGGTGACAGCACATGCTTATTATTTTCCTGGGAAAGGCCAAAAGGCCAGATGTTCTTTAAGCACGGTAATATGGTGTTACATGAAAGATGGCAAGTTATAATCGAAAAAAAAGAATGGTCAATACATAACTAAAATCTATAAAAAAATCGATTATCATTAATATAACAAAATAAGCGTAGTGACTTGTTTCGTCTAAAAAATACCTTTTTTCGTGAATTTTTTTAGAAAAAATTATTACTGTAGGTTTATTTTACATGGTATTATATAAAAGTACAACATGTGAAGAATATTTAGAAAAAAAAAATGTTCAAAAATAGAGATAAATAACGGTTTTATTGTAGATCTCCGCAGGCGCCTAGAAAAAAAGTTTTTGTGCGGTGACCAGCCTACAGCATCACTAGATCATCTGAAACCAAAAAATCAAAATGCTTTCTTTAGTTTATTACTTTATGTCTCCAATCTCATCGAGTTTTTTTAATTATTCAATTTTTTAATTTTTGGCACCATTTTGAAGCCAAAATAACGATTTTTGATGACTATTCCACTCCTATTGTATGTAGCCAATGAAAATGAGGCATGTGATATTTTTTAGCCAATCACGTCAATTTTTAAGTGAATAAACACCAAGTTGCTGTTTATTCACCTGAATAACCTGAAGTTAGCTATTTCCCGACAAATGCATTGAATTAGCCTTGATAAAAAAGCGAAAAACGTTGTTTCTACGTATGTCAGTTGCAAGTAGGTTATAAAATCAAAAGGTTTGGTAACACTTAATCATCCATAATAAATGCGACGGTGACAAGTTCTGCACCAAAAAATCAAACTTAAACATGATCGTGTGTTTGGAAACGATTTGAAGAAATCTGCGCCGATAAAAACTACCAGTTGTTAGCAAAACTTTAATGGAAACTCTTGCCGCGATTATGATGACTGGGCGTATAATATAAAGAAGGTAAATGCAAATGATTATAAGGGAGGTGTTATTTAATCAATGTCGAATTTTTCGACCAAAATACTGCAGGAGATATATCATAAAAATTTTAATATAAACATTGAACCATTCACCGATATTCGTTTCAAGTCGTGGAATAGTCTTTCCAAATACCATTGGTGATGACAATTAAATCGGAATAAATTTTGTTTTTAGCGCATTCAAGTTTGTTGCTTAATCGCGATTTTTATTCGAGCAACTGATAGAAAAAATCACTAGCCTGGCGGCTCGTGATTTTTTCGGGACAGTTGCTCTCATTAAAATCGCTAAGCAACAAACTTTCATGCAAAAACAAAATTTATTCGAGTAAATTGCCATCACTTATGGTATTACTTGTGAAAAAATCGACATATTTTTTACTGTAAAATTGTTAGTAATTATTTTTTTTTTAATCTCAACGTAACTAGAGAGCTATATATATGTGGAATATGTGTACAAAATTTCAAAACGATCGGTTCAGTAGTTTTTTCTGTAGGCTGGTCACCGTCTTTAAAAATTACATGTTTGGGAAAATCGGAGCACAACTGAAATGACGAACATATCTGCTCTACTAAGAGTTCAAGTTTAGACTGAAATATATATTCTACATCGTAGAGACGAAGAGACGAAAAGACGAAAAGAGGGGATAAAAGTAATACAATAGAGACCGAAACAGTTGCCGCTCGCCGTTCAGAGCAGGTTGCTAGACGGCGCGCAAACCTAAGTTAGAGGTACAGTTATTCAACCCGCTGTAACTTCGTTAGTTTTGCTCCGAATGACCTAGAAATTTAATACAATATTCTTCAGATGTTGTACTTTCAGAAGAAAATATAAACAAAAAATGGAAAAAAATCTGTTGTCAAACCTTACCCCCCCTTAAGACTCAACTAAATATAATATTAAGTTTATCAATTAACTCATTAATAACATAACCAAGAGTTGATTTATAATGAGTGCAGCAATTAACATTGAAAGTGAAAAGTCCAAATAAAAGAAATAGAGAACATTACACCTAAGTATAAACACACTGTCCACCCATTCTGGGAGAGTAGTGGAAGTTATCATGTTTTTTGTGTGCTGCCCTTAGAGCTGAATCTTCGACGTTTGGAAACTCCATCGATTCGGAAGGTTAGAGGTCCTCAAAAAAATTGTTAAAACAAATTATGTACTGATATTTTTACAGGCTGCTTCGTATATTATACCGACTAACTTACTTTATGTAATATTAATACCAAATAAAGTGAATTTTTAATCAACTACCTGTTTTTCAAATAAATTAATATTAAATGCGAATTTATAATGGAATATTATGGAATTAATTTCTTTTACGGAATGAGCGTACAGTGAACTAAGAAAAATCGCATTATTGTGGAAAAATATTTAAATATTTTTTATGAAGAGTTTTGATTCTAATTTCGATAATAAATAACCAAGTATAGTTTCTATCAATGTTCGAAACTTGAAGCCCTTACAATAGGAAGTGTGTATTTGTTTTTCTATATTATTCGTTTAAGAGTTAGTATTTTGCATAGTGCATCTTAAAATCTAAAAATATGTTTTTTATAAGGCGTAACTAAAAGGTAAAATTATGAATGTAAACACCATAAATATTTCTAATCATACTTCAATAAAACAGCTGTGGATGGCGATAACCATCATTACTGTTTATAATCTCCATTCTAATCGTGTGCACATATTGATCACAAACTTTATTTCACAAGCATGTAATTGTCGTTTTGCTACGCCGAACACGCAAGTTTACTAATAATATCTTATTGACAGGTATTAAATTAATTACATTTCAAATCAATAAATATCCGAATATACCCAATCGTAAATATTTAAACGGGGCCTCTGTCGCTTACTATATGCAGCTTATTGGCCTCGATAGTGAGCTGGATGCCAATTGAGTTGTCAAATAATAATTAATGATCTTCAACATATCAATTTGGTTTCTCCTGCAATTGGTTGCCTAGGTTACATGTGTTTTTAAGCTTAAGGATATGGTTTAACAATAATAATTATTATACATAACACCAAATTTAAAACATAGTAACAGTAATTTCTGAATATACCCTATAGAATCATACATAAACAACATATTTTTTGCTGCCGTCGAAATCAAGTCATAAAATGATGTGTTGCTGTGGTATCATTCTTATTAACACTATTCCTGGTGTATCAACGGACAACATAAAGAGAGAAGAAAAATTTTATTGTACATTTTTGGTTTAGAATTAAAAATTGACTATTCTTGTCGCTTTGTATACAGATCGTCAATGAAGAATTAAAAAAAAAAAAGTAATAGCATCCAATATCGCGTTGATCCAAAATTTTTTTATCAATATCTTGGAAATCGTATTCTTAAATTGTTTTAGAGCTAATTGCTTCTAGGTATCTGGAAATTTATTTTAATATTCAATAGCCAAATAATTTGTTCTATTCCATGATTTTTATAATCTTATTTTTTATTGATGTATCTGACTTTTATAACTTAATACTATAGTATTTGTGTGAAATTCTATTAGACAGAATCTAATTTATAAAGAGACGGTAACAATAAAATTTCAATCAACCAGCTTTCCGTTGTTGTCGAAATACAAATATCTCACAATGCTTATATAAGAAATTACTGATTTTGGCACAATAATAAAACAAAAACACACGTCGAATGTGGCGCATTCGATTATGGCCCCGAACTGACGTGCAGCAACGTTGGTTATTTTCTGTAGTTGGATGGGTGACCGGTACCATTCAACAATGGGATACAATTAATGGTGCTTTAAAGTGACGGGGGCGATCTTTTAAAGTAACAAGCTCATTTACACACATACAAATACACAAATCACATGGCGGAAGAACCACATGGTCGATAGCCAAACACTACTACTACTACTGAAACAAAAACATACATATAATTTTTAAATCAGGTCGATGATTTAATATTAACTGGCAAGCGACGCCGCCAGGTGGTTTCCATATTTCTCCCAACATAGCAATGATTCAACATGAAAGCCCAAAATATAGTATGTAGTTTTTAGAGTTCTCTTTTTAGATTAAAAACTACCTTTTTGTTTTAGTTTTATTCAAAATTAATTTGTTTTGTGTTACCCGTTTCGACGTCATTTATTGTTGACTCACTTCTAACATTTGATATATTTGGTTGGCTAGAAAGGTCATTTATGAATATTAAAACATCAAGTCATGTGAGACACCGTCGAACGCTTTACTATGATAGAATTGATATTGTATTCTTTTCAAAAGCATTCATTATAAGCAAATACAGCATATTTTGTGAATAATCCAGGTATAAAATAATTGACTTTGGCCAATAAGCTTATTTGTTTGAAAACTCTATTATTTGGTTAAATATAGTTCGACTCCTTTTGATTTAATTATCAGTTTTACATTTTAGGCTTCACATAACGATCACTTTTATTTGTATATAATCGATTACCTACTTCTTTGTTAGAAAAAAAAACGAAAATATTTTCGTAAAATCTACAACAAATGAGTCTTATTAAGACTACAAGAACAAATCATTTTTGAAACAACTATTTCTCTAGCTAATACCTCGGCAGACATTGAATGATACAAAAGTATTTGCATGTTACAAATAGCAAGGGATTTGAGATAAAAACGAAGTTTCTGACTAACTTAATTACTTTCCCTATATAGTATATATAGGGGGAGTATTGTTTTCGTGATTTTTTTTTGAAAATTTTTTTTTGCGGAAATATACGTTTTGGGGTCCCCTGACCCCAAAACACTAATTTCTGGAAAAAAAAATTTGTGTCTGTGTGTGTGTGTGTGTCTGTGTCTGTCGGTGGGCGCTGTATCTCAAAAACGAATGATCCGATGGAGATGAAACTTTCAACTTAAGGTTTTTTCGTTAAAAACTGGAGCTGAAAAGCTTTTGGTAAATATTTATAAACCGGAAGTGGATGTTTACTCGAGGCATTTTTTTGTCTTTTACCGATATTTTTCTAAATATAAAAAATATTACAAAACTTTTCAAATAAATGTTAAAGGGAATGAAAAATTGAACAATTTTTATTAAAACATGTTTCTCATAAAATTCTTAACTTTCGAGAAAAAAAGTAATAATTCAAAATTTTGACATTTTCTGCCAATTTCTAATAAACTATTGTAGTTACATGAAATTTATATAACAAATAATTGTAGAGAATTAAAATGTGAGCAAATCATTAAGAATAACATTTTTGCGTAAACCTCATAGTTTTCGAGAAAAATATAGGGAAAGTACTATGATGGCCACATCACCATTTTGTTGTATTTGAAATATTAATGTATTTAGAATGAAGGAGATACGATGACATTGTATAACACAAAATATACGCCTCCCCAATTAAACACTAAATTAAGAATGATTATTGGTTTGGTTTACTGATTTCTAAAGATGCTATTTTTGAGTAAATAGACTTTTACTAATTATAAACTCAAGAAGAGTGTGGAAACATTTCTAAATAGCTAGTAAATTTTAAATATACGAGATATGTATCAGATATCAACACATATAATTAGTTTTGAATAATAATACATTATATTATACTAATTTTAATATAAATAGTAAATAACATTCGCTCATTTTATATCTTAAGGCTTGAAATGGTAGTAGAAATGGTAATATTAAAAGTAATAAATTCATATTCAATTCCGTTTGCCATGTATATGGCACGCCATTACACATTCGGCACAAATGCAAGATATTATGCAAGAAACTTATAGTTAAACGACCGTATTCATGGAATTAAACGACATATTATAACTAGAATTTAATTTTGTCATGTCCGTGTTTCAATTATCGTCATTGGAAACGTAAGTGCACGTGTAACCGAACTTGTGTGCTTAATACGACGTTTTCCAGGCTATTCTCTTGCTTTCATTTTCTTCCGAGATTAAACGTCACGTATTTTATGGATGGAAAGGATGTACCCTTTTGAAAACAGTGCGGTGACGTATTTCGTGTTTTAACAAGTTATGCCCACACGACAACGGCAATGGCGGATGCACGGGTATTTCATAATTTAAATCCATTTATGAAATTGGCCTGAGTGAGCGCGGGGACACTGGAGTAATAATAAATTCAAAGGTGCCCCATCGTGCTGCCTCCGCAGCCGTATCTAATACAAGACAATATTGCCGACCATGAATTGCGCCGTATCTCATAAACTCGTAAATAAACAAATGAAATCCCTATTCCCAAATATCCTCTTGCAGGGTTTTATTGGACCTTCCGGCACAGCCAACCTTCAGCCGACACTAGGTATGCACTGTGTTATTCGAATATTTCATCACCTGCTGTAAAACTTTTAAGATAGGTTTAATAAATGTGTATATAGCTAAGCATTATTTATATTCCTGAATAAAAAGTGGTCTAATATTACTTCTTCAAACAGTTAGCACAACACAAACTACTATTTATTATTTATACAAGTACCCAAGTGTGTACGATAAAGTGGCTTTATTAATCATATTTTAATAATATGTAAGATACATAATACAAGGACATACAGTATGTATGATATTGCTACAAAAGAAAACAATCGCTTAAAGTACTTTGCAAGTACATGCCATCAACTTAGTATAAAGGTACACGCAAAGATAACTGATATGAGAAATCATTTTTACCTTCTTGTTGGCCATCTTTATCATTTATGAAAGAATCTTATTAAGAACCACCATGACTTTCTATAAATCCTCCTTGCCTTCCACCGAAACTGCTTAGTCCTGCCCACCTTATCCAAATACTTCGCTTTGCTTAGACCCTCATTAAATACTTGTTTGTAGCGAATTATCAGAACCTCATTCACTGAATTCGATTTTAAAACTTCCATAACTTCCGAGTTGTTATTCACCATGGTGGTCAGCGTTACAGTATTAAATTAATGGCTGACACTGTCACTTTTGACATTTAAAATAGGCTCTGTATATTGTTTATTATGGATACTAGATTTTTTATTTATTTTTTAAATCCTCAATTTCTCGAATTTAATTTGATGTATGGATAAAATTGTTTACAATTTTATATTCACAAAAAAATCTTCCTACCAATCAATAAAAAATATATATACAGTACAATTTAAAAAAAAAAAGTTGATCGTCTTTTGTCAAAAACTGGACACAAGAAAAAATATCAGTTCAGTTCATATTAAAGTCTTTCAAAAATGATTTAATTTAATGTTTTATTTATTAAAATCGGATAAAAAATAAGTTAGATACAGCACCAAAGAATTTTCGTCAGTCACCCAGTATCATTTCACTTGTATATAAATAGAAGTAGTAGTAGTGTTAGGCTATCAACCACGTGGTCCTTCCGCCATGTGTCGTTTGTGTATTTGTGTGTGTGTGTAAATGAGCTTGTTATTTTAAAGGATCGCCTCCGTCACTCTTAAGCACCATTAATTGTATGAATAAATATTATATTAGAATCACACATCTAGAGAATTCATTGAAAACACGCATAAAAAAGAATTAAAATATTTATAGTGTATATTGGAGCGTATAATATAATTCTGACTATATTAATAGTAATAGAATAGTACATTCTTCAACGAGCGTAGAATGACGGCTATTATTCACGTGGATGAAGCTTCGGACACGAGCGAGCGTAGCGAGCGAGTGTTAGAATCATCCAAGTGAATAATAGCCATTCTACGCAAGTAGAAGACTATACTTTCTCTACGACTATAATAAACTTAATCATAACGGGTGTCCAACAATTATTGCAGTCCCGGGTGGCGTTGGAATCAAAAACGTAGATCAATTCTTTCATGTGCCAAATAAATGAACTGACATTTTAATTGTCAAACATAACCTAAATGTGCATTAAAAATGTCAGTTCATTTATTTGCAACATGTAAGAATCGACCTACGTTTTTCAATCCAACGCCACCCGGGACTGCAATAATTGTTGGACACCCGTTAGTTTTTAATACAAATCTTTATTAACACTTTAAATTTTAAACATTGCAATTATAATATGACCTGCCAAGTATATAATAAGTAATTTAATTTTACTTTTTGGCAAAAGTTATAGTAAAGTTGCTACAATTACTGATATTTAATACAGTCGGTGTTGAATCTAGATCAAAACTCGCCTCATTTAAAGTGCTAGTCTTTGCTGTGTGTTGTATATTTTGTGCGATTCTAGTACCTTGTTCTACCGACTGAAGTATTTTGTTGGTCGTGTTCATTCTATTTGTCATAGAATCATCCACATAGCCTTCAGCTACGGAGGTACTCTTCCAGCCTCCATGTCGTTTGAGAGTTGTAATATCTCCTCCTGCATCAACCAATAAGGTGGCAGAATATCTACGGAAGCTATGTCCGGTGTACAGATTTGCATTCGGTAAATTTAAGTAGGTTGCTATTTGTCTGCCCATTGATGCAAATTTGTTAATTCCAATTCTTTGAATAGTGCATTTTCCATGTTGCTAGTTTAAGAAAAATTAAGGAGTTATTACATTCGCTGGGCGTAGTGAAATATACTTTTTGTATATTTCATAAAATTTACCTGTAACAGTAAATTTTCTAACAATATTTGTCTTAGTGTAAGGTATGGTTATTAAAAGAGCTGAATTAAGGTCTTGAATGTCTTCCATTTTCATTGAGTGCATTTCATTATTACGGCAAGCTCCCATTATTCCTACGATTAATGCAATCTAATAAAATAAAAACTTTAATACTTTTAATTTTAGGCAAAAGCAATTACATTTGTTACCTTTGTTCCGAGATATATATAATCCGGAGATTCTGTAATGAATTTATTTATATCTTCTGCACTAAATATTTTCGATTTCTTCGCCTGAAATCCTTCTCCTTTTCGTTTAATGAAAGCCCGCAATTTTGGATAATTTTTAATGTTAATTTCATTGTAAACATTTAATGTACTTCTTAACATGGAGTATATTTTCCATAAAGATGACGATTTGTATTTTTCGGAAAGTTTTGTGAAATATGCTAGGAGAATGTTTTCCGAAAAGGAACTTACATTATTACTGCTTTCTGGACTTTTCCGGCAGTAAATTCATTGTAGATGCTTGTGCAATTTCTTGAATTTCGGGAGGCGTACATGTTAGTTCATTATCACTATCACTACTAACGTCCATTGTAAATATTATATTAATAACAATTATGCGATACAACAGCAATAAATAATGAGTGTACTAGACGTTATAAATAACTGGTGTATTTGACGTTTCAATAGGCGACTTGTTAGGAGGTTGCTAAGATACTCTCGATTTTTCACATTCAAAGCAATGTGATTTTTTCATATTAGCGTGAATTCTTAAAAATCAAAGGATGTGATTCGCCAATCTAGAGTGATTTCTTTGTAGGAATTCACGGTGTGAAGAATTTATGCTATTATTCAATTTAATATACAACAAGAATGAGTGTATTATTAATTAGTCGTAGAGAAAATTATTTATCTACGATCGTACAGAAAGAAGACGCTTTTTGCAACATTTTTCATTGTAAAAGTGGCTTTTTACAGCAATAGTGCTTTTTTACGTTTTTATTGCACGGTAATATCAAACTGTTTTTATTGTACAGAATTGTCAAATTTGACAGATGAATATATTTCGACGAAAAACTTATTTTTTTATTAATTGATACAAATAACTAATAAACTATAAATAAAATATATAATACAAACCAAATGGCAGATTTAAGAACTCTGAAGATTTTATTTAATGCGAGTCGAAGCGGTTATAATAAAGCGAACATTCGGAAAGGGATACTGAATGCAGTAGTATCACGCAGACAGACGACAAGATGGTACATGAATGCCTATTAAATTGAGCAGGTCAGAACAATAATATTTTAAACAATTTTACATACAAGTAAAACATCAGAATTTAAACGTCTAGAAGCAAGACTTGTAATATTAAAGATGGACAAACAATTTTGGTAACTGGAGACAATGTTACACTTGTATGATAAATAGCTCAGAATTTTTTTCTGAACCTGCTCGATCTTCTATTTATCCTTACCTTAGTATAAGGGGACCAAACACTGGAACAATATTCAAGGTGTGGGCGAACAAGGGCATTGTAAAGCAGGATCAAGGTGCGATAGTCGCGAAATTTATTCCCATTTCGTTTAATAAATCCTAAAAGCCGATAGGATTTGGCCACAATGTTAGTAATATGGGTAGGAAACGATAAATTCGAATTAAATGTGACGCCAAGGTCTATAGTACAGTTCGCCGAAAAGGGAGTTCGCATAACTCACAGTAGATATACGCTTTGAAAAAGTGATCACGCTGCATTTAGTAAGATTCAGTGCAAGTTTATTCTCATTAAACCATTCATCGAATAAGTGTAAATCAGTCTGGAGTAACTCAGCATCTTCCATTGTGCGAATTTTTAAAAAGATTTTCATGTCGTCAGCAAACAATAAACATTGTGCTTTCGTGAAACAACTTTCCACATCATTTATAAAAATGTTAAAGAGGAGTGGACGTAGATGTGATCCTTGAGGAACACCGGAAGATACCACTATTGGACGAGACACACAGTTGCCAAGTTTAACATATGGAAGCCTATCGGTTAAACATGATTTTACCCAGTCTAGAAGGGTGCCATCGATGCCAAAGCGACGTAATTTGCCAAGTAAAATCACATGATCAACAGTATCAAAGGCTTTTAAGAAGTCAGTGTAGATGGAATATACCTGACATCTCTTTACAAAAGCATCCATGATATACGACTCGTAAACTAAAAGGTTCGTCGAAGTCGATTTACCTTTGCGGAAGCCGTGTTGATACATAGATATTGAAGATTCCCAAGAGGCTGTTAGGTGAATGGTAAGCAGTTTTTCAAATATTTTAGGTACAACAGATAATAATGATATTGGCCTATAATTGTCGACATGTTTTTGGTTGCCGGATTTAAAGATTGGCATAATGAATGCGCTCTTCCAACATTTGGGAAAAGTTCCCGTAGAAAGAGACATGTTATACAGAAGCCACAAGGGACGGCAGAGTGAAAATGCACAGTTCTTAAGGAAAAATGCAGATAGACTATCGGGGCCGGGGCAGTTATTTGTCTTTAATGAAAGAAGTTTATCATAAAATATTTAAAACTGATGGTTTACACTCATTAATAATGGTGTCCGAAACCAAAGTATTATTATTCCCGACAGATGCACTAGGTGAACGGTAAACACTACCGAAAAATTGAGCACATTTGTCAACTACTTCATCTTTACTAGAAGTAATTGAACCTTCATCTACAAGAGTCGTAGGGGTTACATCAGAATTACGCTTGGATTTAACGTAACCCCAAAACCCTTTTGGATGATTTTTAATACAATTTTTAATCTTAAGAATATGATTAGAATAACATTCATTGGTTAATCTCTTACATTTATCACGAATACTACTAAATTTGGAATAGTCTGAAGGGCACCGGGATAACATATACGACTTATGTAATTTTTCTTCAAAAATACAAGATTCTTTAGTTCAGAACTAAACCATTTTCGTACATGCCGGACTAACTTTTGGTATATGCAGATCTAATATGCCAAAGATAGTAGAATAGAATAGATCGCAAGCAACATCAATGCTACAACCTTCAAATATAAGATCCCACCGTACATTTAGAAGGGCGTTGTTGAGTGATGTATAATCCTCTCGCTTAAAGTCGTAAATAAGTGCGTCCTTATTGTTTAGTCATACGTTTTCATATGTATTTTCCAACTCCATGATGATATCTAGGGCTGGATGATTAGCATCACAAGGTAAAATTGAAGACAAAGACTTCGTGAGATATAATTTTCGTTCAATTTTAGAAGGCATAACATCTAACATAATAGAATTTATTTGTTGTGAGTTAATATAACCAAATGTGTTAGATACTATAGTTGCTTTGGTACAAGTGGAATCAGTTCTAATAATATATTCATCATTAAACCATGAAGCAGAAGGCAAGTTGTAATCTCCAAACATGTATAATTTGTTAAAATTAAAAACTGATTCCACCGATTCACAGTGGGATTGATAAATTTCACAGTTTGAGTTGGGTGGTATGTAAACAGCCCTGACTATAATTTTGTAGCTACCGATGTTGATGCATACGTATAATTCTTTGTGAAGATTACTATGACTATACACTTCGTATGAGGAGTACCTATTTGTTACTGCAGTAAGAAATCCCCCTCCACGACATTTAGACGTTACAACGCTGTTGCGGTCACAACGGTAAACTTTACAATTGTTGAAACATTCTATTACTATACTACTATAATATATTCTTTATATATCATTGTATAAATATCAATACAGCTGTTTTTTGTAAATTTTATGAATAGTACAAAGTTGTAATATTATAGGCAACTATAAAATGAGAGCAAATATTCGATTTGAATCTAAATTTAAACCACGATCCTATTTAGTACGTATTTTTTACGAAAAGGATCCAATTGCAACATGGATATGAATAGAATCTCACATTTCCCACTCTGTTGCGTTAAAACATTTATTAATCGATAAAGCATAATATACGTGCTCGTAATAATATACATAAAAAATATACGGTAATATTGGATAAATTTCTGCAAATGATACTCGTGCGTTGAATTGGAAAGCAAACATTTTATAATGTTACTTATAAAATGCTGATGTTTTTATGGCGATATTTCGTATAAAATTTAAATTTTTGAAAGACATTTATATCGAAATTAAATTAAAATTGTATGCATATAAGCCATTCATTTTACTTTTCAAAGATATAGCATTTTGAATATTATTAACATGTATAAATACCTTAAATGCATTAAATTACTCTTCTGAAGCATTTAAATAAAACTGAAAATAATTAGCTGCACACTAATATTATTGATAAAGAATAGTCCACATAACATTAATCGTATATCCAAAAGCCCTATGAATATTAATCTTCTCTTTGTCCGAAAATAATTTGAAAATTTGTGTGAGTTAAATAGGTTTTCATTAGTGTTGATAAAAGTTCTACATAATTTTCTGTATTGATAAAAATCCTCAGCTACTATAAAGATTGAATAATGTTGTATTAATTATTCTTTAATATTAATAACTTTTGTTTTAATTGTTCTGTATATATTTAAATAAAAAGAAACAAAATATATTTCGCGAAAAAAATCCAATTTTATATTTTATTTCAAGTAATGTTCAAGTTAGAGAAAGATACAGACCCATGCGATCTTGTCAACATTTAGGATATCACGAAAGCTAAGATAAAGCTACAATAAACTTCAATTCAATTTGAGTGAATTAAAAATGAAATAGCAATAATGTTACTTCTTCGCCCTTTTCTTGATATTTCACGTCCTAAGCAAAAGAGCAAACGTTTAGTTGTTGTTTATTTTTTTTATGATGAACAAAAAAAAATCCTAACTTCACTTTTTATTATTTACGTTACCCATACCGAAATTTAGTTGAATTTTATTTTTTATTTTTCATAATTTATACAGTTTAGGAATTTTTTTCTAAAAGCGTTTCTAAATTTTTCCATGGTGTATTAATGTATAATACAACACGCCTAATAGGCATTTCAGATTTATGAGTTTATTGAATAGAGGGATAAATAGAAAAAACACGAAAATATTTTCATAAAATTTACAACAAATGAGTCTTATTAAGACTACAAGAACAAATCACTTTTGAAACAACTACTTCTCTAGCTAATACTTCGACAGACATTGAATAATACAAAAGTAATTTGCATGTTACAAAATAGCAAGGCTATCAAAGCAACACTAGTTTGAACGTATTTCTTTCAGTAAAATGAACTAATAATGATTGAATGTACGTTAAAATAGTTTGTGAGTGACTATACTACGGTAATTTAGAACAAGTAATAGAGGGATATTGATTCATTTAGGTAAAAAATTGATTTTATTTAGCTTTGTCGTTGCAGGACAATTAGCAAGTCTTATTTTAAGTTATTTAAATTTTTGTTCAGCCCTAAGAGGTTTGAATTAAATCCCATACATAAATTAACTTAAGTTTTCTTATAATCAATATAGTGTACTTTAAGTCTCAAACTGAAATAATGCAGTATTGATTCCTTTTCCTAACACGAAGCGATATTGTATTAGATGAAGAAGACCGCAATTATTAAAAAAAGTCAATATTCCCTTGCATACAATTTTTAAAAATACACTTAACCAAATTATCGGGCGATAATTACCAAAGTAATTTATGTCGTCCTTTTTAAATAGTGGCACCACAGTCACAATTTTTAAGTGCTTAGGAAAGTTACCAGGAGATATACTTAAGTTTATTAAGTGCGTAAAAGGTTCAACCAAATCCTCAATAATTTAATTCAAAACTCTGGTGCTAATTCCATCATGACCAGTACTGTTTATATTTTTGAGGTTAGCTACAATATTGTATACTTCTGTGGAACAGGCTGGACGGAGATATGTACTTTTAACATTTAATGGAATATTTTTTAGATTATTTTCACACTGTCATAGATTTTGAGCCATATCATGAATCGATTCAGTAAAATAACAATTGTATTCATTTGCAAGTTTTCGTTGATTTACACCAGGCAGAGTTTCAGTTTCTATATTAAATCCTTACATATACCGCCGAACCTCCATAAGTTGTCTGCTTAGTTCTGTGAGTTATTCTTGAGAAGTTGATAATTAGTTTAAAATTTCGAATCGAATTATACTTATACATTTATTATACGCACAGTCGTCACACTTAATCAATTTTTGTTCTGGGGATTCCTCTTAATATGGAATAAAAAACGAGAGAATCCCACATTTCTTGGCCAGGAGTCGGAATCTAATATTTTCTCAGAATAACAGTTTGGTACTGATATTTTTATGAAGCGTACTCGTTTGGATATTTGCCATTAATTTTCTTGCAATTTGCTCGAGATATTCCCATATTAATATGTAAATAATTTATTCTTTATTCACTATTTTCTAGCGTTCCATAAATTTTCGGTGTTCTGCGAGTTTTCTTTTCCACCCTTGTCAATGTTGTCCCATCCAGAGAAGATTTTTCGTTATGGTTTTTTTTCTATAGGTGTTCGGCGGAAGTTAGATCGTCTGGTTTCTTTGCAAATGGGTTCTTTATCAGGCTGTTTATTTATTTATCTACATTTAAGGACATAACCTCACTGTAGGTTAATATATTCGAAACCGTTATATAATTTATGCTCTTTGGACCTTCGTTAACAAATGGCACTTTTATTGTCAGTTTATTTAATTGTATCTTTGAATGTTCAGTTTTGTTTACATGTTTTTTCTAATTTTTCTAGTTTTAAAATTAATCGATTTATAATTAAATTATTCTCTTTAAGTTCCTCACCTTGTTTTTCCAATTTATGTTGTAGCTCTCTGACTTCCTTTTTAGTATTATGTATGCCACTCTTTTCGCATTTATTGCAAGCGGTATTTCCAATTTATGGCAATTTTCGTGAAAATTAGAATGACACGTCTTGTGTTATATTTGTCTTTTAAAAGCCTTGGAAATATAAAAATATTTTGCAAAATAAAGTTGTATAATGAATTTTAATAATATGTAATGGACTGTACATTATTTTATTCTTGTGACGTATTTCTGTTTGTTCTACAAAAATGGGCTATTTGCATAATTAAATCTTATGGTGTTTACACAGGAATTAAATTATATTAAATTTCGTAGATTTTCCTCTGCTGGATTTTTAATTATTATATTACATTACTTTAATTTGTCTCGTAGGAGCGGTTGTAAACATTATTGTTGTTTTAAAGAATTGTCTTGTGTACCGGTATGATATAAAAATCTCATTTCATGGAACACAAATTAGCAAAATGTATAACGAACGAGTATCGTGTAAACAAACATGTAATCAGATTAGAGGAGACGGCGAACGTTATTTTTGTTAAAGACCTCACCGCACAAAATTAAATAGCTTTGTGGTAGACATGCATAAAGCAAAGTAATAATAGCTGGGGTAAATGAAACGCAAGTAGTAATTACTGGAAAATTGGACTCACGCAATGTTTCTATTAATTGCTCACATGGATAAGTCGTTATTTACATCGCTACTTGATAAGGGACGGGGTCCGGCTTTAAAATTCGACCGAATAAGGAGGAAAAGGGCCGAAGGGACGAAAACCGGTGCTAAGGGTTGAAATGTTGAAATGGCGATGATTGCGGTTGCCAGGTATGCAGATAGTGGTGCGGCCACTGCGGTATCGCCGGTCCACTGCTGAAACGCTGACAGCGCATTCTGTTCACAATGTGTTCAATCAGTTCGTGTCCTGCAGTCCTGCAGCTTCAACATTTCGAACCGGTCGCTTCTACTCCCCAGTTCGGCCCTATTATTAAGCCTCCCGGTTGTGAATGACTAATGGTTGGCCCCCATTTGGACATAAATTAGCATTAACTGCCGTCCTAAATATGTGTAAATTAACCACACAACTTTGCTCTCAACTTTGTTGCAGCTTCTCCTCTTTGATATTAAATAACTAGTTCGGGATATGTGTATGTATGTCGAGGTCTACTGGTCTCCCATTTGTATGGATGCTTATTACTTTAATAATATGTCTACTTAATTGAGCTCTATTCAAAGCATTCAAAGTATTATTTTCTACGTAAACGTTTACTTCATTAACTAATACTCAGTGTCAGTTCTCTGTGTCAATAAACCTATATATATGTATATAAATATTTTAGACACATAAGTAAAGGCAAAAAATTGAATCGCTGCTTTTTGTTTATTAGAATCATCTCGTCAATATGAATTAACAATTTTATGGTTTTTGATTCGTTTATAGAAACTCAATATTATATTTTTTATCTGAAAATATCAATTAACACATTTTAAATGCTACATATTGTATTCATGTTAACTTTAAAACGTATGCATATTAGTAGTCTTATAAGAAGGATACACTTTATATAAAATAATATAGAAACGTATTTGGTTCACTTGATGTATTCAGGTTGTTATTTATACAGATATGGAGAAGAAATTAATATTCTTCTGGAAGGATAATAAATCTTTTCAAAGTTTATTTAAGAAACCTTAATGTAGATATGAATTTAATATACAATAAACATTTTTGTTGGTGTATTCAGATATAATACTTATGGCAGAGAAGA
Source organism: Ontholestes murinus (assembly GCA_963969525.1). NCBI lineage: Eukaryota > Metazoa > Arthropoda > Insecta > Coleoptera > Staphylinidae > Ontholestes > Ontholestes murinus. The sequence continues at coordinate 39,552,616 of OZ018388.1, forward strand.
CGCGCTATTGCGATACTAATTTTTTTTTTTATTAAGGGGCACAATGGGTTATACAGGATAGAAAAAAACGCTATAAGACAAGTGAAGTCTAATTTAATCATTTCTGTAATATTTTCCAGACAAATTTCTTTATTTCACATTATACGATTTGAGATTTACTAAATTTTTATAGTATAGACAAACTATTTTAGAATTTTTATAAATTATACTCGTAATTATAATGACAATATAAATACTTTTATGTTCATATCATAATCGTCGATTTAACTCATATTTCCGAAAAACATCTTTACACTATTCATAGGTTGCATAAAATGTTACGTAAATATTAAGTAACAAATATAATACAGACTATGCATTTATTGCTCAATTAACAATTGAATTTAAAATAATGTAATTAAATTTAAATATTAACTAATAATTTTAAAATAATATACAGGGTGGGCCACGAATAACGTCCATTAAAACTTTACGGGGTTTCTGCAAGAGGAAAAATCTGAAAAAAAATCAACATTGTACGGTTGATTGCGATCTCCTCATGGAAAATATTTTTGACTTTCTGTCACTTCCGGTTGTACCGGAAACGGCTACCAACTTTGTTATTTTTAATGGAATACACTGTATATTATTTTATTTTTTAATTCCTTGTTCGATTGCCTACCTCCCTCCATAAGGGTTTATGTCCACTTTACTTTTACAGTATTTGATTAAAAAATTTATTTGTTCACCTCAAATAGGCGTTTAGAAAAATGCCTATAACTTCTAGTAGGTACAATATAAACAAACGAGCGGCATCTTGTATTGTACCTAATCGATTCCTCTACAACGGAAAAAAATGACATGTGTCAATTTTGACAGTTGGTATTTCAAAAATATCAATATTTCAACGCCCACTTAAAAACATCATATTTCAATTTTTTCCAATAGAATGACCAATATTTTATCTCATAGTGTGACTCGCAAGACAAGACATTTAAATAAAATAAGCTTGACAGATTAAATTATATTCAAAATTCATTTAGAACTGTTTTTATTTTAGTTCATCAAATTTTTGTATATACACAATGATATTTTAAATTCTTTTTTCGTTTTAAAATATTTGGGTGTATTAAAACATAACAAAACATATGAATTATTTGAACAATTTAATTACTAATAGTAAATGGTATAAAATATCGCATACTGATGATTTACAATAAAGCTTTTAGCAATAACTCTGGTAATAATAATAATCATAATCAATTAGTATCTTTAACTCTAAATATTTTTCTAGTCGTAATCAATTCTAAAATAGATTTAAAGTTATATACATCAATGTTGATAATTTAAATACCTAGCGAAAAATAATAGATTAGCACATAATCAAAAGAAATGTTTTGTAAAATCCTACACCTGCAATTTTTAAACAAATAACTTCAAGTATACACTTAGAAATTAAACTTTTCAAAGATTAGCTAAATTAAAAAACTAACTAGCTAAACTGTTAAGTTTTGTTATTATAACAAGTAAAGTTTTTCTTAAAATTGCTACTATTACATCTTCATATAGATCTATAGAAATGAGTAAGCTGAATTACTTCATCTCAGAGTGGTATTCAGCCTATTCAAAATATAAATTTATATTCAAAATTGTACGCAGATATTTGCATTTTAAGAATAAATAAGTTTTTAATTTTGATAATGAGTGCCTAGCACTTGAAATATACAGGGTGTCCCGTTAATGTGGGGAAATGATTGGACCATAGAACCGTAAATTTTTGGTTATAGATATGTTGTGTTAAATCATCATATTTTGACCCCAGGAATATATAGTCCAGCCATTTCCCCGCATTACTTGGACACCCTGTATATCTAAGCACTAAAGTGCGAAGAAAGAAAACAGTTTTATTTATATCGATACAATATATTATCTAGTAAAAGTATATACTTTCGTATTATTACTAAATGAGTTACACTTTCACTAGAAAAACATCACCAAGTTGTTATTGGTTGTTATTTTCATCGGAATTTGCACGGAAATATAGAACTAAGTTAATGTTAACCATCTATAAAGATGATCACAAATTATCATACTCTCGAAAACCGTTTATTTACATCATTAAATGAATTTCGCGAAAATATAGTTAGTTGTCGCCATATTAAATAAACCTATATGTTTATTTTCATAATGATTTTCAATTTGCTTGGCAACTGAGTAATTTCGATTTTAGCTGATTAAATAAAACTCTTTTTTTTAAAGTAATGTTTAATCAACAATATATTTTCCATTTTATTCAATGACTGTTTGCCAACTTGCAACTTCATAATTCCGCACTTGTACAATAACTGAGCCAAGATATATTTAAGGTTTTTGTCATTTGTAAATGTTTTATAAAACTGCGGAAAACACTAAATTACTGGGAAGTTTTCCACATTAAGAAAGCTTTAAATTTCGGCAAACTTGTTACTGGTAATCTGGAAATTTCGAATTCCCCGCTACTCAATATATTTATTACATCTGTCACTTAAGCCTATAGTGAACTAGGTATAATAATAATAATCATCGTTTATTAATGTTAACAGATTACATATCTTCACACGCGTCAAATTAATAGGAACAGTAACATATGATATAAATTACAAATATTAAAAATTACGAAGTAATACATTTACAATTAAAAATCAAAATCATTCACTAATTTGTCGCAGAATCATATACGTTAGAATTCTTGCACAGTATATGGTTCCACTTCAATAAGGTAGCTTTTCATATTGGATTTAAATTTCTTTGTTGTCATTTTTTGTTAATGTTCTGGTAATTTATTGTATAAACCTACTTGAATATTATTTACAGCTACCCTGGCATATTTATCCCTAAATGTCAATATATTAGATCCATATCTTCTTGAATATGACTGGGATCTGTTGACATTTATGAACTTAGTTCGGTTTTGGTGAATAAACACATATGTTTTATAAATAAACCTGGCAGGTACCGTCAGCAAATTGAACAGTTTGAAGTATCCCCTACAACAATCCATGCTTTTTTTGTAAAATAAAAATACGAGACGTTCCACTAGAATTTCCCCACATTCGTAAACCATATAATATATGGCAATAAAATAATCCATGGTATGCAGTTGTTAATATCGGCTTGCAGACTAGTTTGTCAAGTTTTCTTAATACAAACAAAGACCTACATAGTTTTTTTGATAGATTATCAATATGATCTAACCAATTTAATTGATTATCACCAAGACGAATTCCCAGAACCAACACTGAGTTTGTATCAGAACCTCTTATGTGTGGGGGATCTGTAATTTCTGTGTTTTAAAATCGTTCAATTTTAACTTATGAGCATAAAACCATTCAGTTATCTTGTTTCTGGTATCCTCTACCATATTTTCGAGGAGAGTATAATTTTGATGACTGAAAATAAATGAGGTATCATTTGCAAACAAGATAACCTTGGTCGGAGCCATATACAGTGGTAAATCATTTACATATATAATAAATAGAATGGGTCCTAATACAGACCCTTGAGGAATCCCATGATTTAACTTTTGTATATCAGACTTGTTATCATTTATGCAAACACAAGGTACGATTTAAAAAAGTCTAATGCACATCCATGGATATCATATAATTGCAGTTTTTGTAACAATATATCATGATTAACGCAATCAAACGCTTTAGTTAAATCACAGAGCGTAATGGATCTGTATTTATTTTCGTTAATGTTACTTAAGATCACTTTTATTAACTCATTTTCAGCTAATTCAGTGCTTCGGTTGGATCTAAAACCGTATTGACAATCAGCAAAGAAGTTATTATTATCAAAATATTTAATCAACCTATGCTTGACCAAAATCTTCATTATTTTTCCAATTATGGGAATAATAGAAATAGGTCTATAATTTGAGCAATCTTTTTTATCCCCTTTTTTATGAATAGGGACAATTCTTGAAATCTTTAACACGTTCACCGCCAAGCGAAATTATTGTATATTGAATTTAGGCGACTATATAACCGCCGGCGGTACATGTGGCGGTTAACGTGTTAAATCTGATGGAAAAATTCCACTTGTAAAACAAACATTAAACAAATGACTTAAGTAAGGAGCTATCTTAGTAGATATTTGTTTCAATAAACAAACGTCTAAGCCATAAATATCTTTTGATTTCTTATTTTTTAATTCAGAAATGGCCGTACTTACTTCTTCAGGGCGGGTTGGCTTAAAAAAGAAGGACTCACTAGGAGAGCGAATATGTGGAAACGCCAAAGATACATTAGGCATATTTTTAATAATGGTTTCAATATGATCAATTAAATAATTGTTAAAATTCTGAGGTGATATAGGAAGTTCTTTGAAATCTTTAAGGGCATTTCTTTTAATATTAATAAGTTGCCATAAAGCTTTATGGTAGCTGGATTATTTGAATTCTCAATATATTTGCCATAACTAGATCTGCGAGCAATGCCAACTTCTTTAATGTAATTCTTCTTGTAATCAGCATATATTTCCTTATGCTTAATACTTCTTGTGAGTTTGTAATTCTCATATAGAAAATTCATTACATTTCGCATGTTACTTAGCTTTGGCGTGTACCAATTGATTGTAGTATTATTATTTTTACGTCTGTTCGATATTTCTAGCGATTCAGTTAAAATGAATATCAAATACGTCGTAATTGAATTTACATCTTCTTTTTCAGAAGATAATATAAGGTCATCACTAAGAAGTTGTTCTACTAAGTTAATATTGAGCTGAATTTTTGTAACAATTTGCACGTCTTGTTAAATTGATATCTGTGTTTTAATATATGGTCCTAAGTGTTCCGATTTATAGTTCCGGCTTCATAATTGTTCATATTTGTTATTATGATATAAATGCAACTTTCAGATTTTAAGGCAATTCGTGTACTATCGGTTATTACAATATTTAATCCAAATGACCTTCTCAATGTTAATAAGTTATGCTGTAAAGATGTTTTTTTGTTAAAGTCAATATTAAAATCGCCAGCCAGAATTAAGTTACAATTCCTATAAATAGATCTTATAGTAATATGAAAAATATTATTGAGATTATTTAAAATTATATATGGATCTCCGTTAGGAGATCTGTATACACAAATCACAATTATTTCAATACAAGGAACATAAACTGCACAAAATTCGGCATCTTTTTCGTTGCAGAATCGCTCCAGTGAAATAACGTCACTGGAGATATCCTTTCTTATGTAAATGCCGCCGTGTTTAAATTGAGATCTTCAATAATTTGCAGCCATTCCATAGTCTGGTACATGAAGGTCAATTAATTCCTTGGTACTCCATTGTTCTGAAATGCACAGATTCTACTACAAATCTTTCTGTTGTATTCGTTCCGTTTTTAAAATTCGTTTTGGTACATTTATCGAGTCTGGATAAAAACAACCAATTTAAATGTCGTTTTGGCATTACTTTTTATGATACATCCTTAGATTGTCCTCTGAAACCTTTGTTTTTGATCTTCTTTGTATGGTTTATTTTACTGAAATTGTTCTTAGAGCTGGACGCCGCGACAGTATTAACATTATATTTCTGTTTTAATTTTGAAGAAGCTGATTTGTTTTCATTTATAGCGACTGAAGTGTTACTTATATATGAAATACAATTGTCATCAGTTTTCTCAGATGTTATGTTTATTGAAGGTATTCTTGATTGATGTACTTGTTCCTGATTACTTTTCCCCCTTACATCGTGTATGTTACTTTGTGTTATAACTAAAGTTTGTATCATCTGGGTTATTGATAGTAGCAAGTCTTTCTTGAAATTATTTAATGTTTCAGAAATAATTTTTCAAATGTCGCATACTGAGAACTTTTCAAATTCAGATTTTCCTCCTTTAAAGCTATATTTTCAGCTTGAAGTGATCTTAATTCTTTTTCCATACTGGAAAAATCAAATTTTTGGTTATTAATATCAGGGGACTAAATTGATTCTTTCTTATCATAATTGCGGCATTTTCCGGCGTTGTTATTCAGATATCATAGTTGCTGAAGTTTTTATAACATGTATAACAGCAGGGATGATAATAAGATTTACAACGTTTACATTCAATTACAGTTTGTAGAATAGTTTTTTTTACATTAATATAGTTCATTTTAGTGGCTGGGCAATTAATAATTTAGAGTCATTAATTGAAGTCGTACAAACATTTTCAATAAAAGGTAGATAAAATTTGACAAAGATCGTGAATATAGGAGAGCTGTAATTCGGTGAATTTTAGTAATCGTCGTAAAAACCCTTTGATAATGATCGATTGTGTGATCGAAACATGTTAAAGAAGTTGAACAAATAAAAATTGTGAAACAAGTGAGACCAAATGATATTGATTACTAATTTACCTTATCGTTATATTTTTGTGAACTTGGGCAGCTTTCTTTTCTTTACGGAGATAAAAAAGTCAAATAACAGAAACAAAATAACCAAGTATCATCTACTTCTAAAGAGACGTCAATGTGAATGATATCGAATGATGTTAATCAAAGTACACCACTAACACAGGTCATTTATTAAAATAAAGTAAGGCTATATATTAGCGATTACCGAAATTACTTAGTTGCCAACACAATGTTTATATGTTATGTATAAGATTATATCGAGGGTAAATAATTATCAATTAATTACTTTAATTACAAAATACAATTTAAAACTTATTTAAAGAAGACAAGATATGGTTTCAAAGAGGTTTTTTCAGAACAATTTCATCTTGCAATTTCGAAGATTGAATTGTTATCATGCTTTTTTACTAATGTCATTAATTTATTTTAGCGAAGAAATTATATTGGAAAGTATTATTTATTAGTAATATCACGACTCAAATATATAATTTTTAATGAAATAATTTAAATGAATTATATATCAATACAAATTAGATAGTAATAAAGCCCGCAACGTTTTTCCATTGACCTACTATTTAAGAGTAAGTAGATCTATTTACGAAACATAAAACACAATGGATAATAGGATGAAGCAACGGATGGATGTCGGGATAAGAATTTTAGGACTCCATTAACTAACAACTAAGACCTTTTTGAACTTTGCCCCCGCATTCAATGATTCCCACGAGTGTAAAAGTTTAATTGGAAAAGCTCGGCGAAATACCTGCTTAAAAAGTCATCAGCTACGTGATTAATTCCACCTACGCATTCATTTCCGCCATTGTCTACAACTGAATTTTACATTAATTACACCCGGTATATACCCGCGACAGTTTATTCCTTAACCCCTTTTGAATTTTACTGCGCAATATCCCCTTAATTTCCCCTAATGGTTACAAGTGGCTCATTTCCAGAAATTAACAATTTAGTACTAGACCCAAATTAAAATTTCAAATGTGCTCAAATAAAACTTTTAACCACATAATAATTGCCAAAATTTATATCTATATAATACACATTTACACAATTAATTTGTGTTCATTATAATTAATATTATATCTATCTAAAAATCATATATGATAGTTGTTAAAGTTTTTATTTTGAGTAATATTTTTCTAAATGTATTTAAAAAATTAGCTCAAACAATTAGAATTTGTTAGTTAACGTTAGCTTGTGGATTCATGTAGTTTGGTAAAATTAAATTAAATATATTTAATGGAAAGATTTAACTATTTATTGTCAAAACTTATTGGAAAAGAAACATATTATTCATATATCAATGTAAAATTATGCGTTAAAATAACGGTTGCTGGCAGATAATTTTTAAAAACCTTTGCTTTACTTGCCCGCCCTTTTGTTCATACTAATCATTAATTCTGTCTACACGTATTTTAATAGTTACTGTACAATCGAACCAAATCTCTACTTAATGACTTTGTATTTATACTACATTTATTTTTTATTGTTTTAAAAATATTATTAGTGTAAGTTTTATCTAAAAATCAGTAACATTGCAATCATCAATATTTTTACAGAAATCATTAGCAAAATGATGCAAATTTGTCAAAAACATTGTACTCTTTTGGAATATTACAGTTGATTAATTGTGGTTTACAAAAGTCTCACTGCATAGTCACGTACTTTTTCTTAATTTATTTTAAACACTTTATTTGTATACGAACATTACAACAATGTGAATTTATTTACTTATTTCTATTTATTTCCATATTTATATTTATATATGTATAATTTCCGTCTATATTTATAGTACGCCTTATTTTCCCTGTGCTTAATTAATGATCCTCTTATGATAAATCTCACTTGTACTGTAACTTTATATCAAAATGTTTATATTTGGTTAATTATTGATTATCTGATACATTTCTTTCAGTAGACAGCATAACTTTGGAATAGCTAACTCCACTACTGGATCCTGTATAATGAAATTTTTAACGTTTTTATTGAGCACAATATATTTCTATGGGTAGATAGAAATACTATTAGTTCAGCGCTAATATCCAGATAAACTATACTTTCGACACCAATACTTCATTTGAATGACTTTTTTATCCTCTGCTACACTGTGCTGTTGTTCCTACTAATAGCATTCTTTCACGTCGGTGTCTGTTAATATCTTTATATACTGCTAAGCGATAAATGTCTATTCATAGTTTTACTCATCTGTTTTAAAATCACATCGAATTGCGGTTATAATTCTGAATATTCTTTTAAAAGAGATTAGATTTAAAATTTCTTGCCTGATCCGAATTCTAAAGTGACTTAAATCTCTAGCTGCATCAGCTTGGTGATGCTGTTAGGTAAGAACTGAAATAGCCTATTAATTGCAATTCATTAGAATAGGTTTCCGCTGATTTGCAGAAGTATAGGTAGTTTCTTTAAGGATGTAAATGGTTTATTGTTACACAAACTATACATTATTGTACTATTATTACTGATTCGTTTTTTTTTCCCATTTATTAGGAGCTTCAGTTTAAATTGTCTCTGAACATAGATAAAGCATCTGCGTTCCTGTGAATCGCTACAGCTCAGTTCAGTTTCAAAATCAAACCCTTGAAGACTCTTCAGTCATGTAGCAACTTGTTCTTCTGGGTTCTTGAACTACAGCAGTCATTTAAAATCAGCATGGTCATAATAAGTTCATAATAAGATTTTTCTTTATGAAGCAAATGATTGCATTCCGATTTTTCTATAAAACCAATACTGATAAAAATATTCAGTGGACTTTATTACCGGAAATATTTAATTCCTTGTTATGCAGTAATTCCGTTCTGGTTTGGACAAGGTTTTAGTAAATCAGCGGACTACCTTCTTTTGATAATTCTGGATTGGAGTTATTAGAAATCCACACAACGTACCGTCTATTATTAATAAAAAGTTGATTAAAACACTTGGTAGTTTAAATTGTTTTAAGTTTTTCATTTTAAATGAAAGTTGAAACTAATCTGAGTAAAATAAAACAAACATGTAAAAGATTGGAAGTTTAATTGGACATTTGGTTTTGTTTCATTATTTTTTATATTTCCCCTACTAGTTTGAGGAGATATGTACAACTATTTAGAATTAACTGGTACATATTTTCTAATTTGTACATATCTTCTTGAGAATTAATTAAATTTGCAATTAACATAGAAAGGTATCACCACGGGTTAATTGAAAATTTAATTCATTGACAAGTAAAAGAGTTTATTTTATTTTTAATTAATAGAAAAGTGTTTAATTTCTACCTAAGACAGAAAATAATATATCGATTATAGATTATCCAGGAAAACTTTGAAGTTGTAAATCTCATGGTGTACTATAGAAAATGTGTATTATGTACTCTAATATCCCTTCTATATTATTTATATGATCCTCGAAGGTTTGTTCTAATCATATTATGGCATTAAGATATAGCCATCAGGATATTTATAATTGCCTTCATAAGTTAAACAAACCAAATAGCTTGTAAAAGGCAATTCAATTACTATGGAATATACCGTTAACTTCCAATCTTCGGGGCTTACTTTCACTAGTAAACATCTGTTTTTAGCGTAAAGTAATAGATATTAATGGATCAAGAAAATATGTCGTCGGTATTGCTTATCAAAAACTGTTCATTTTGGTCTTATTATTGAGTTGCCGATAATCAATACAAAAACATACCTTTCTTTTATAAGCAATGCCCTACTATTGGTACAGCTCATGGACTCCCGGATTGCATTATATTGTTTTCTTGCTCATTCCCCGTTTAATTTGGAACATTGTTAATCAATCCTTTTTATTTAATGTTGAAAATATCTCATGTGACGAAACTTAGGTCACAGGTTGAAGTGTTCTGGTCTTTCTCGAAATTGAGTTTTCTTCCTAATTTATACAGAACGTATTGTTTTAATAATTAGTCCCTGTTTTAGTATTAAAAACAAGGGTTTTTATTCTTCGAGTGCTCTCTTCTCGTAGGAGGTTAGCAAATATATGTTTATACTCCTTGTTTAACATCCCTGATTCCAAACTATTGCCGAAGGCTTCGCGGCCAGGACAAATTCTTTCTTCCGCATTTTCCCTAAAGCTATCAATTGTCGAAATTCGTAATTACTTATTTCGGAATTTTCCCGAAATATAGAGCTTTTCGGCGTTTCACAATCGTGAGTAATAATCTTTATTTTCCCATTTGTTAATTACATCGTTACTTTATCAGTCTATGAAATTTTGAATATTTTCCTGTACATCCACATTTTGAAAGATTTAAGTTTATTAATTTATACTACTTTCAATGTCTAACCCAGTGGTTCTTGTTAAATTTGTTTATTTCTAATTGTTCTAGTAGGTTTAATTTTCATCCTTTCTGGCACGTATGTAATATTTAGAACTCCGGATTAAATTGATGTTGTTCATCTAGAAGGTGGTTCGCGTATGTTGATATTGTTTTCTCTAATGCGAAACTTTTCTTATGTTCACGGATTCACCATATTCATAGTGTTATGTAGTATTTAAGTCTCGATTGTAATCAATTTTAAATCATTATTCATCTGCCTGATGAAGCCACTGTGTGGTGAAACAATTGTAGCAGTATCTACAAAATAAAGCTAAACTCAAAACGATCGTGTTTTTCATTATAAGTTCATAATGGAGTTTCGCCAAGTAAGAGCCTTACCAATCCAAAACTTATTAAATAGCTTTAAGCCGTTGTAAGCAGGAGATTTTTTTGATAAAGTCAGTCGATGGAGAGGATAGGCGTATCGCTTGATATTATGGGTGTTATAACTGTGATTGTGACCATATTGAGTAAATTTTGATTTGTGTTTAAAGTTAAATAAAAGTATTTCATAAACGTAGAGGTTATAGAAAGTTAAGATGCCTGTATTTTTAAAGTGGCCTCTGCACGATTCATTGTATTTTAATCTAAGCATAAATCTTAGAGCTCTTTTTTGTAAAATAAATAGCATTTGTGTTGCTACACTGTTCCCATAAAAAGCGATACCATACCTAAGAAAGGATTCAAAGTTGGCTTTATATACCATAATACCATTTCCAATTTAGTTTATTGTCCATGAAGACTCCTAATATCCTACATTCTGATTATAATTGTACATTATCATTTCCCAATATTATATTAGATATTTTAGGAAACTTTGAATGAAATTGCATGATTTCGGTTTTGTTGTTATTTAAAATTAATATGTTATATGACATCCATTTTTGAGTAACTGAGTAAATATAATTTGCCTTTACTAATACATTCTCAACATTAGTGCTTACAACTAATAGGTTTGAATCATCTGCATACATTTGAATGGGGCCTGTATTTTTGAAAAATAGTTTTGGAAAGTCATTCACATATACAATATATAACAAAAGGCCCAGGATACTTCTCTGCAGCACACCGATGTTTGTTTTTTTCTGTAGATATGTACTTATTATTTATAAACAATTTTTGACAACGATCACGAAGAAAAGACCGGATTAAGCTTAAGGGGTACCCCTTACACCATATAGTTCTAATCTACTTAATAAGATATTATGGTTCATTGTGTCAAATACCTTGAAGAGATCCTGAAATATTCATAAGGGAATTTCAGCTCCCTCCAAGAAATCTACAACACATTTCAAATACTCATAGGTAGTCGTTTGAGTCGATTTCTTTTTAAGAAAGCCGTGCTGAGCGTTATCAAAACGATTATTTGCATTAAAAAAGTCTACAATTCTATTTGCAATTACTTCTTCCAAAATTTTTAAGAAAACACTAAGAAATGTGATTGGCCTATAATTATCTGTATTCGTTGGATCCCCTTTTTTATGTACTGGAATTATTAGTCCGAATTTTAGGCAGTTAGGAAAAATACCTGTTTCTAGAGATTTATTTACTAGATGTATTAAGGGAAGTACAAGTTCGTTTATTGCACTTTTTAAAAGTTTTGAATTTAGTTCATCATATCCACAACTTTTTTTATTCGCAATGGCAATAATAATATTAAATATTGCATTTGGTGATGTTGGTTTAAGAAATAGCGTTTTGGGGTTCCTGACAATATTAATATTTGGTTCGTTGTTGGCCATGTTTTTGGTAAGGTTAATTGAAACGTTAGTAAAATGTTTGTTAAATTTTTCTAATTGGCCTTCCACTATCCCATCAAGAGACCGTCCAGATTCACTGAGGACTTTATTTATAATAGACCAGCTGGTCTTTATTTTGTTATCACTCTTTAACAAAGTCTGTTCGATCTTGTAACGTTTCGCTTATTGTAATAGCATGTTATATTTTTTATTTAATTTATTATATTCATATTTTGCCCTATCGTTAAAATGTTTCAAGATTTGTAAACAGTCAAGCATTTCTTTACACGATGATATCTCTGGAGTTTTTAATGCATTATGGTTTCGTTTACGCTTATAATTTAGCTATAATTTAAACTATTGCCAACAATTTGCATGAATGTGTTCTAACTGCTCTCTACATTGGCCTTTGTGTACATTTGTTCCCAAATAGTATCATCTTTCAATAATCCTCGAAAGGTAGTTACATTATTTAAATTAAATATTCTCTTTGTGACACTAGTCGACTTAGATAAATTTGTATTTACAGAAAATGTTAATTTTTGGGCGAGATGATCCGACAAGTGTGTCTCAAAAACAGATGTTTCATAATCTGTTTCCAGATTAGTTATAATATTGTCTATTACTGATGCGTTTACATGTGTAATTCGCGTAGGAATTGCAATTGTAGGTGTAGCATTAAAAGATTTTTGGATATTTGTGAATTCATAAGCTTCAGGTGATGATCCGAAATCTATATTAAAATCCCCGCTTATGAAATAAGTTGATTTAGCGATAGTTAATATATTTAACAATTTGTCTAGCTTTACAAAAAAAAATATTATAGTTAATATTTGGCGCTCTATATATTACACGCACTTCAAATTACCATTTTTCACTTCTACTGCAGCACATTCAAAGTTATGACACTCCGCTAGATTGTTGATATCATTTCTCGTGATGACTGTGAGGCTGTCTTGCGCATATATGGCCGCTTCTTCGTATGCTGTGAGGATCTCATTGTTTATGTTGATTGGATAGTTATCTTCTTAAAAAAAAATCAAACATCTGACGGAAATTCCCGATGGTCATAAATCAGGCTTAATTAATTTGACTAATAGATCAAAGTCAGCTCCCACCTTGAAGCTGTTTTCAACAGTAGCTAATTTCTTAACTTGAAATTTGCGAGAAGGAAATCTTTTCTCCAAAAATGCCTCTACTTGTTCAGAGGTGGCGTTAATTTTGGCGCGTCCTACATGAAGCCAAGCTTTTTGAGTTGTTGCGCTAAAATTGTCAATATCCCATGAGGCTGTACCTTTTATGGTTTTCTTTATATAACTATTTTTGGGCTTTGCAGCAGTGTCATTATTCAACGAGATTCAAGCCACCTGAAGAACCCTCTAAAACGCCTACGATTGATTTGTAAGTTGCACTGGCGTTGGTTGTTAATTCGCTATTATTGGTGTCACCTATTTTAGCAATTTTATTATACACACTTTTTGGCTCAAAGTACATTTTTAATTCACTATTCTCCTTTTCTAGATTCCTTACTTTTTCAATTAGCAATTGGTTTGATAGTTTAAGCTCAGTTATTAAGTCGGTATAGGCAATGAATAAGTGGTTCGCATACTCACAGTTTTGTCGAGTATGCGCAACTGCATTGTTTATATCCATGCTCGGGACTGTTGGTTGTAGGTTAGGTTCCGTTAACGGCAGGTTACAGCAGGCTTTTACATGATCCACGCAGCTGGTGTGGTAATAAGACTTGCACTGGAAACACTGTTCACATGATTTGGCCCTCGTACCAGTTTTGGCTTGTTTCTTAAGCAGCGATCAGAGCCGGTACTTTCGGCGTCGGACAAATTTAACTAACAATTAAGTTACGTTGGTTATTACGAGAAAAATTGTTGAACTAAATTTTGAAATTGAAGAATGAATTATCCATATTTTTTGAAAACGAAAGTAACAATACTTAAAATTTATTTAACATACAATATTTGGTTCATGAAAATTGCATCTTTAGCTGATATTTTTAATTATTTAAATACTGTTAATGCTAGTATGCATAGTAAACGAACATATTTTAACATACTCTGATAAACTATCAGCATTTCAAAAGAAATTTCGGTTTTGTGGAACATGTATAATTCAAAAAATGGTGATGTTGCTATCATAGTACTTTCTATATATTTTCCTCGAAAACTGTGAGGTTTACGCAAAAAAGCTATTCCAAATCAGTTGTTTACTTTTGAATTCTCTGCAATTATTTGTAATAAAAGTTTCACGTAACTCTAATAGTTCATTAGCAATTGGCCCTATATATACTTCGTTTATAGGGAAAGTAAAAAAGGACAATATACGTGTTGCCTTCAGTTCAAAATCAAAATCACAATGTCGATGAAATTCAAAATCACAATGTCGATGAAATAATTTCTATTATTACTCAAAATTCAGAATGTATTACGTTGTCAACAGATCGTTCTCTCTATATAAAAAATTCCGAATTAACAATTGAAGAATTATGGATATCCGTCCAAACCGAATTTATAACAATTGAACCGCTGAATTTGCTCGATTGGTTCACCTTTAACAGTTAGAACATAATTGTTGATGGTGTCATTCTTGCTGATAATCATGTATTTGGTTTTCGTGATGTTAATAGTAAGTCCGTATTTAGAGCTAGCTCGTTGCCCTCGGCGTATGTGGGATTGCAAGTCTTCGATCGAGTTGGCTAGGATTACAAAGTCCTTTGCATATCGGATGCTATTTATTGCTCTTTCATTTACTTTTATTCCTTATATTATTGTACCTTATTATATTGTACCTTCAATTTCATAATATAAGATATAGACAAACATCTTTATTTATTACTTGATATAATAGGTATTTACAACAACAAACGTAACTTATTTTCTTTACGCCTATCGACCCATGGTCTTTTTTCCAACATAATTTGAATTTCTTTAAATAATTATTTTTTTATAATCGGTTCTACTTACTGCATACTGAATAACAATTCATTATACAGTGGTCCCCAGACAACGATAATATATTATATATATTACATGAGAAAGAAAGAAAGGAAAATTATACTAAATTTTATTATCAGCCATTTAATGTATTTTTATGCGAACGTAAAAATATCTGTATACAATTTATTCACATCTTTTGATCTAAGAAAAAATGACAGGTAAAACGATTGTTTTATCTAAGTTTTTATAAAACATCTTTATTTCACAATGAAGCGATTAAAGTATATAGTCCCTTATTTGTATATTTATACATACAATATAATTATACAGTAGATTTATTAAATAATTCATATTATTTTCTAGTAACCATTTAAATTAGCGTTATTATTTTAGGGTGATGTATCGACTGATTAAGTCTAATTAGTCCTGTAATAGTTGCGGTTGGTGCCACTACTTGTGTTATCTTGTTGACTCTTATCCTTAGAGTCCCATACCCTCCGACGAAAACCCTTTGTCTATAGTGGATATTTCAGCACATAATCTTTGTTAAGGGTGATAATACTAACTTTCCCAACTTACTAACAATAATATTACACCAATTTTGCATACAGCTACTAAATCGGGTCGTTATCTTGTCGATGCCTGTAAATACATGTCTCATCGAAGTTCATCTTGCGATTAAGTCACACTTTAGATTAATTGTGATAATTATGCTTCTATATATCTCATCCTAAGCAAGTGAAATGTTTATAATTTAATAATGTATTGTATGCAGAGAAAATTAAGCTATAGAAAACATATAGGTGTTTGATTAACTTTAATTTCAAATATTAATAATTCATAATTAAATAATAAAATATACTTATTTAAAAGGTAGTATATCTAAAATGGTATTGTATTGTATGTATTGCTTTAGTGTTAACTAGTTTCTCCTTAATTGTATTATCAAGACTGATAGAATTTAGAATCGGGGATTGAAATTATTAACAAAACCCATTGTTTGTTTAATATTTTCTGCATAATTACAATGACTTTCCAATCTTAATTTTAAAAGACCTACCCATTTGTTGAAAACAATATTGAAAGAAAATAGTAATTATACATTTCACTTCAAACAATGTTTTTTACGTTTCTAGGCTTCAAAGTGTTTTAATTTCCCTGCTGAGTCATATATCATTCAATGTTTACTAATGAGCAATGTAATTCAAATAATAAAGTTGAACCTCACAAAAGGACTCGATGTTTACGTAAACTATATGTGAATTATAATCGAAATAAAATATAGGTAACTACAAAAATCTATTACAAAATATTCTATAATATTTAATTGAGTAATTTATTTAAATGTGCAAGTTATTCCAATATTTAGTCAGTAATATGTAAATAAATTTATAGTCGTTAAGAGGAGAAACATTATATGACGGTATATATATCACTGATCCATCATTGGCAAATAACTGCTATTATAATTGTTTTAAAATATATCTAATCAGTTGTTGCTCGTTCAGATACTAAGCTTATCAAGGACAGTTTTACGTTTATTTAATGCTAGGGATTTTAAATTCTATATAAAAACTAAACTGCGTATTGGAAACAATTAATATTGATAGTTCAGAGGTTAAACCTATGAGCTGACCTACAGCCGTAAGATGGTGCGAGGTAGTTCCTGATAAAACATTACATTGTTTTATGTTTATTTCAACGATTTATTGTATTATCATAAAACAAACAAATTGTCACAACTATGGCTCTGATTTGGGGCTATTTCTTTATTTTATAATCATAAAGTATATCGTTAAAATAATCATAAAACAATCTAATATTCTATTAGAAACTTTCTCGGATCATCTTGTCGATTCCACCAAATATGTCCATCTAGTGCAAAAATACTAAATAACATGGACACCAACACAGACCCTCTACAAACCTTATGTGATATTCTAATACGAATGATTCTATTGGCAAAAATGCTAATTATGTTATTGGCAAAATTTTATTATATAAACCCACCCACATTTAAAAATGTATCTCTTTGAATTTCCAAACTACCTCTAAGAATATATATAAGGCTGAAATTGGTTAGTAATTTTTGAAGAGTAGGAAATATAAGTAATAACATGTTACAGGTTAATCATAAATAGAACAATATATTACCTTTGTATTAAATCATTTTAGTAAATTCATTAATAACATTATATCAGGTTATAATATATTAAGTATAAACCATATATTTTTGTTTATTCGCCCCCATGTAGGCTGATACAAAATATCTCAAAATAAATCATTCGATTAATAGACACAAAAATAAATTGTACTATAGCCGCGCGTAAAATGGTTTCGTTAAAATTTTAAACACGGCCGTAATTCGACCGTGCACTAATCCTACCCCTAAATCATTAAGAAAGATGAGCCGGAAGGCAAAAATACAAAAAGGGCTATTTTTAAAATGCGCAGCGTACACCGAGTGCGTGAGGGGTTTCCCTTCGGCCTTATTGACTGATTTATTTAGCATACTAATTAACTAAAATCCCTGAAAACACTGAAATTATTTTTTTGTTGCAGGTACGTGGCGCATTTCAGTTCACGGAGCGGTAAGTCCAGACAATCGTTGTGTTTTATGTTTAAAGGGGACAAATCCTCTTTATCTTAATTACTTTTTTTATATGCGCCACACAATTAACAGAGTTAACAGCAGGAGGGAGAACGTTTAATGCAGGAGCCGTATTAGAGTTGATGCATAAATCAGCTTGGATATATATACCATATATACATGAGACACATGGAATACATTTTATACCATTTTATATCCTTTGGGAAGCTTCAACTCTTATTAATTTTAATATAAAAGTAATAAAAATAGCACAAACATAAACCATATTACCATATTGCCTGTTCATATGAAACGATCAATTTGTAGATACATTGCATGCTCGGTTTTCTCGGGTTTTTCATATATATAATAGTTATTTTCAAAAAAAATTAATGAAACTTACTGTAATACACAAATTTAAATACGAACTCTTTTGTTATAAATATAGGTGACTAATTATTTATTGATTAATCCATTAAAACACTATTAATTATATAAACAAAGAAAATATACAATTTACATAAAGCGTACAAATATAAATGCAAAGATGAAGAACAAAAATTAATTTGGAATATATTAAATATTTAAGGCAGCCTTTTCATAATTCAGTGAAACAACCACCGACAATTAAACAGCTAATAGCGACATTAATTATCACTGTAAATGTTTAATCTTTCCCACAGGGGAACACGGATTATATAAATCTATAAAGAGCGGTGTGCTGATTTGAAATTTTTAGGTTAAAAACGATCTGCTGGAAACTACTTAAATGTTTTCAATTATAGTTATAAATGATTCCTATAGTGAATTCCTCAACTAAATGATTAAAAAAATGAAATCAATATTACAATGAGTAATTTCATTTTAAAAGTAGGCAGTCAAAAAGACGAAAATATAGCTGGTCTCAACGGACTAGGTACCAGAAACGATAGAGGCGACCGTCTTAATCAATTCTTCCCAGAAAAAACACTGAAAATCTCTACCACATGGTTTGACCTACTATAGAGAAGTGTATACACATGGAAATCTCCTGTCCACTACACTGCACCAACCTACATGTAGCAACAATGATAAATAAAACTAAATACGGTTCGTAAAAATCTATGAATCATATAATAGATGTCAGCTAACTCAAGGACGATGATATCAGAAGTAACACGTATTACGAAATAAATAGGAAGATCAAGAACATAAATACTAAAAGATGGCACAGAATACATTGAGTATAAATGGAAACAAATAAAGGAAGCTATAATAAAAACAGCAAAAAATAGGCTTGGATTCAAGAAGAAAGAAGTAAAAGAAGAATGGAAACTAAGATGCTGAATCTGTTTTGACAGCACAGAAACAAATATTGGAGGCTCCACAGAAAAAATCAGGTCCAAAATAAGAATAGAAAAAACAAGTGGCTAAAACAAAAATGCAAAAAATTGAAAAACTACAATACATGCTCGACAACCGTAACCTCCACAAAAAGTTATAGGACACATAAGAAATACCCCGCAAATTGACATTTATTAGTAAACAGCCAAAACAGTCTTCTTCTTATTATTATTATTTATTAATTTTACGGATACACCATTTACAATAATAATTACAATATTTATTTCTGTGTGCGCAATATAAACTTATAAATCTAATGTGAGTAAATTAATCCTAGATAATTGCAAATAAAAAATATAAAAATCGCCACTAAATAAATTAAATCTATAATTATTGCATAAAATATTAGCGAAACGTCTCATAACAGAAACATAACCAATGAAAAGCAGACGGTAAAACTATGTTAAAGTATTATTTAATGATAGCAGAACAACATGTAACAAGGGATCTGGAAATAATCTCACAAGAATTATGAAAGAAGACATCAAAAAATCCATTAAAAATGCGAAAGACAACAAAGCGGACTGGACGAGATACAGGTCGACATAATCAAGCTCCTCGTTGATGATATCATAACGAAATTAGAAATAATATTTAACAAAATATATGATACTGGTATATACCTTGATAACTGGTTAGTGACAGCCTTCATACTACTATCAAAGAAAAAAGACGACCAAAGATGCCGTATTTAATGAAACACATTTAAAAAACCTTTCTCCAAGTGCTACACCAAAAACTGTTTAAGAAATACAAAACAGTTATAGGGGAGACACATTTTAGATTTAGAGAAGACCTATGGACCAGAGAAGCACTTACTGCGATCCAGGTGCTTGTCCAGAACTGTTATGACCAACACAAACCAGTATTAATATGTTTCGTAGACTACGAAAAAGCATTTAACAGAGTACGGCACAATGAACTAATTAATATCATGAGAAAACTAAACTGAGACCAAAAAGACATAAGATGCATTGAGAGTTTATACTGGAAACAAACAGCCAGAGCTACAGTAGTCATATTTGGCATGAAAATATTCCGCGATGTACTCCAGGGATGCATTCCCTATCCCCTTCTATTTAACTTTTTTTCGGAGGAAATATTTCAGGCTGTGTTAATCTTAGAAATCGGTATTGAAGTAAATGGGAAACGGACCTACAATGTTTCTTTTGCAGACGACACAATGATTATAGCAGACAACATCAAGAACATGCAAGCCTTAGTTTACGAAGTAAACATATGAAGTAAAGAAAACGGACTTAGGTTAAACATACACAAGACTAAATATATGGTGATAACTATAAACCCAGAAATACTAGAAATAAATGTTAGCCTTATAATTGATAATTTATCTATAGAAAGATGATAATTGGGAGATAAGGTGCAGAATTAAAAATGAGACAAGCATAAAATAGAAGAAAGTTTTGACAAACAATGAATTTAACTTAGACCTGAGAAGACGATTCATATAATGCTACATATGGTTAGACCTGCTTTATATAGAAATATAGAATGGAAGCCTCGCCGCTAAAAGGTATCACCGTGAATTGGCTAGAAGCGTTCGAAATGTCAAACAACAAACGAAGAGGTATTTCTATTCTAACTACCATAAAACGACGAAAGACAACATATTTTGGACGTTTAATGCGAAACATACTACAACTTATCCTGCAAAGCAAGATAGAAGGCAAAACGGGAGTAGAGCGAAAGCAAATGTCATAGTTGTGAAACTATAGAGCATGGACTGGCATGAGGTCAATTAAAGAACTTTTTGACACAGCAAGAAAGAGCGATGAAATGAAACATGTGATCGCGAACATCCATTAGAAGATAGGTATCAGAACAAAAAGATTAAAATATAAAATGTATTACTTAATTATGGTTTCAGTGCCAAGCACAAAATTTACTTTAAATATGCATACAATTTTTAGTTTAAAAAATTTAGGATAATTTATTTAATATATACATCAACAATACTCAAATCTTATTAAACATGCTGTATTAAACATTGACCTGTATATGTCAAAAGACATAATTAAGTATAATTGAAAACCAAAATGGTTTACTAAAGAATTAGTTGATCTCATAAAAAGAAAATGTCTTATCCACTTCAGTTATAAATCGAAATTTAATTATAGGGATTACCTAGAATTTCAGAATTTAAGATCTCACTGCAAATGTTTATATAAAAGATTGTATAAGGAGGTCATTAATCGCATGGAACAAAATATAAATTGAAATAGTAAGTCATTTTGGTCTTTTATCCTGTGAATATGATCTATAAAGATAATGAAAGTAATTGTAATTGTAAATTATTTTGTAGATTATTTTGCAAGCGTGTACTTAGATGATTGCAACACGTCGGCTCACCAATTTTTTGTTTTTAATGTCGATGTTGATCCAGTTTTTAATTTAACTAAGGATTTGAACCCTGATACTCGTAGTGGTACAGATAATATTTCAAACATATTTCTTATTAATTTTGTTTGTACATTAGCCTACCCACTCCCTTTGAGCGACCAATAAAAGAATATATAGTTCCTAACATATGGAAACACAGTTACATTTCTCCAATGTATAAGCCAGGAGAACGAGATAATGTTATAAATTATAGGGCGTTGAATTTCAATCTGCAATTTTTAAAATATTAGACTGTCTTTTATCTCAACAAATGACATGAGCCATGTAAAAGTGTATTCATTGAACATCAACATGGATTTTGTACTGGTCGATCTAGTGTATCAAATCTTTTGATTTTTCAGAGACTTCTGTTGAACACATTGGAGATAATCTGTAGGGTAGATGTCATTTATACTAATTTTTAAGGCGTTTGGCAGAGTCTCTCATTATTTTTTACTAGACAAATTAAAATGCTTGGCATTAAATGATGCAGTCATTAGATTGATATCTAGCTTTCTATCGAACCTTATCCAGTAGGTTAAGATTAATAATAATATTTCAGAAGCTATACACGTTACGTCAGGTGTTCCACAAGGTATATATTTGGGACCGATCGTATTTAATATATTCATGAATGATAAAGTTAACGTTATACTGCATTCTGAAGTATTGTTGTATGCGAATCACTTGAAGCTATTTCTAAAAATTAGTACAACTGTGGATTAATTACTTCTGCAGGGTGATCTAAATAATTTATTTACCTTTAAACATTAGTAAATGTAAATATATAAATTTTTATAATAGGAACATGAATGCTTCTTATTATTTGAATGCAATTATTTTAGATAAAGGATTTGAAATCTAGTATGTCAGCGTTGTTTTTGATAGCAAATTATGTTTTTAATCACATATTAAAATTAAAACAAATAAGGTAAAGGTGTTAGATTTTACTTCTAGATTTGGAATAGATAAACAAGTTATGACATTGTAAATAATTTTGTTTTTTTTTAATGAAAATTTTCCTATCAATATTGTAAGAAACTGCTACTAGTAAGTAATTTTTAATATTTAAAGAAAACTTCAACGGTCTATTTATTTGAGAAAGCTATTATTAAAGCGTTTTACTTGTAGCAGATATTAACGATATATTACTAGTAAATTAGTGAAAAGTTGCTGTCACTTAATAGGTTTTTATTTAATATACTGAACTATAGAGCTAATTATAGAATTCAAGAGAAAGCCAGAAATACACTATCTAATTGTAATATATACAGAAGATAATTAAATAACAAAGGAATAACGAAACGGAAATGATATATAATTAATTGAAATCGGAAATTAAATGCGATAGAATTATATTGACAGAAAGCAACTAAACAACTAAAGCCAATTATTTTGCCTCGTTCTCGAGAGCTTTCCAGCATATTTATTTAAATATGTTAAATGGATAGAATTTTAAGTGTCCATATTAAATTTAAGATGTATAAACCTATTATTACATGTCAGGTTTTACATTTATCATTTTGAAGGAGCTCTCGGCATCTCCTGTAACTATTAAAAAGATGCAATAAGCACATAAACATACTATTAATAAGATTATTAATATTAAATTCGCAATATACAAAGCACGGATAAAAATTAATTTAGCGTTTATAAGGAGTAATAGACCAAAATATGAAAGAACTGTATATTTTCAATTTTGTCGATGTGACACTAGCAGTTGAAATAGCGAATCACTCAGAAATCATAAATAATTGAACTGACTAGTTTGATTAAAACAATTAGAAAACTTCATTGATTATTTTATTTGTAACCAGGTGTACATTTATTTATGAATGGTTTGATACGCAAATCATTGATAATGGTCAAATGAAATAGTGTAGAAAGTTGCTGTTAGCAACTTGTTTCAATCAAGTTATTATTATCTTCATATAACTTAATTAATCCGAAAATTGAACTGACTAGAGCGATATATAGAGTTCACAACCTCAAACCCTAGTAAACGGCCTAAAGCTGGATTCGGTTGATATGTGAGGGAAAAAACATGCTCAAATTATCTAAAAAGAGAACTAATTTATCCAGCATTTTAGAAATGCACAATTGTAAAACACAATCTTGGTAATTAGGTATTAGTATTTCATTACTGAAATATAAAACAAGATTCTAAGGAGAAGGAAATACTCTGAATTGATTTTTTTAAAAGAGTTACAGATATACATGATTACACTAAGATTGCAGGTATTTCGTCAGAATACTAGTTTAATCTTTAAAATGCCTGCCCACAATATTCATACTTCCCACACAACTGTTTCCCCTTCTACATCCATAAAATACCTAGGCATTACCATAGACCAAAAAGTTAATTTTAAAAACCACACAGCTCTAAGCAAAATAAAAATCATCGCCAGGGCCCAATTATTCAGAAATTTAACTTACAAAAACAAGGGAATTTCTACCAAATCAGCTGTTAAAATCTATAAAATAATTTGCCAACATATACTCGACTATGGTAATGTCCTGTTCTCCCACTCCTGCAATCCTACTCTCCACAATATCCAAGTTAGCGAGCGTCCCTCCTTAAGAATCCTTACCAAAATTCGCCATCCTAATAATCCTCTGCATAATCCCTCTAATCAACTCCTATATGACTCTACCTCTGTTATTCCCATCAAAGAACGCCTTCTATACCTCAGTGAAAAAATTTCCAAAAATTCCTTTAACCATCACATCCTTTCCCTTTACTGCTTGCGCAAAAATTATAACCAAATTCCAAAATACAAAACCCCTTCATTCACATTTGAATTCATGACATCACATCATCCATTACCATCATCAGAGACAGACGAAACACGCCGACAATGACAAATCCAGGCTGAAAGACCGCTGGTATATAGCCATTTAGCAAACTAACACACTAACGCCAATTGTACCATTCATATATTATATTAGTTGTACTTGTGTTTGTTAATAAAGATGTATATATATCTTTGAAATGGTATATCTTGTATTTGTTTTTCATTTATTACTTGGTGATATCAATTAAAAATGATAATGCTCCAGTGTCGAAACTAGTCGGAAAATAAAATAAAAAATAAATTGATTACTTAAAAATGGTGATGTTGCCATCATAATACTTTCCCTATATTTTTCTGGAAAAATAGTTCAAATTCATAGGGTTTATATATAGAGTTATTAAGTGCTAATATCATTAATTTGGTGTACAAATTTAGCAATTGGCCTTAATTTGGCCTACCAAATATTAAAATAGTCCAATAATAAATATGGCGCCGAAAGCGAAACCTCAACCGGTCTTTGAAGACAAATATATCTCGTCAAAACTATAAATAATTCTAATACCATGAAGCCACCATATGGGATGACAGAGGATGAATTGAATTGTTGTATTATTTGCGCATATGTTAAAGTATTATCCTTTTGTTGAAATGGCCATATTAATGGTGGCACAGTCATATTTGTTAAAAAGGAATTATCCGGAGAATGTAAACAGTTAAACACATCTTCAATTGAGATGAACTTCGACTCTACCATGACAATATTTAATCGTAATAAAACGAACGTATGCATAATAAGTATATATCGATCGCCAAATGGCAATTTTGAAATATTTCTTAGTGAACTCACTCAATTTCTAAGCTGCGCATCACAAGAATTTTTGTGTATATTTGTCCGTGGTGACTTAAATACCAATATTCGTGAAACTAATTATGAATCAAAAATTTTAAATAACATATTTTTATCATTCAACCTGATTTATTTTAAATAAACAACCAACTAGAATTTGTAAATATGCTTCTCACATTCACGAAAGTGATATCGATTATACAGCCAACGAACCAAATATTTCTAATCATACAGCGCAAATTTTAACATGTAAAAAATATATATCAATAGTAGAAATCAATGAATCATCTGGCACATGCATATATTAAACATAGATCACTTCTGAACACATATATAACTAAATTTAAAGATCAATTTTGTTTGACTTTTCATAACTTTTCTACTAAAAATTACATTAATATTAACGTAATGAATGAACGCTTTTGGGGTTGCTTCTCAGAATGCGCATTAAGGAATAGCAAAAAAAAACAAACGTAACCCGTGGTATACAGATGAATTAAAAACTCAAGCAAAACAATAAGATATTTAAACTAGCTTTGCAACAACATCAATTTAGATTATATAAATCATTAATATTAAATCATAAAAGCTAAATATTGTCAAAAAATTGCTATAACAAAAAAACAATATTATTCCAATTTAATATCATCATCTTAAAATATTACTAAGAATATTGTAAACAACCAGGCCAAAAATTCAAGACAAAAATCAAGCACCCCTCATAAAATTATAATAAATGACTCCGAAATCACAAATGTAAAGGGGTTCGACAATCAGTTCGCAATTCACTTCTCACTGAAAATCACAACAATCAGAAATAATCATTTTAAAGGAAACCTATCACGTACTTTCATCTTGAATCCTGCTGGTTCTGCAGATATTCCATCAATGTGTTTTGAGTCAGCCACTGTATAACGAAAATTAAAAATATACATGAATTAAAGAGCAAAAGCTTCACAAAAGGCGTCGCCATGTAATAGCACCAGTTCTTGCTGACATAATTAACTAATCTTTAGATCAGTTTTCTGACTTAAAGTTATCAGTAGTGGTGATTCGACAATAATTGAAAATTACAGACCTATTTCGCATTTAAATGTATTCTCTAAAATTATAAAAAATATAACATTTATTGTAAAAATTAAGAAATTTTGTAACGAACAACATGGCTTTCGCCTTAATAGATCTACGGAAACAATTGATTTTGTACAGCTTATATATAATATTATGGACAAAAGAAAATAAAGTAACGAGCATTTGTTTGACCTGTCAAGAGCCTTCGATATTTTAACCTTGAATTTATTTTACAAAAATTAAATGCTTTAGGAATGCGAGGCTCTCTTAATGTTTGGTTTAAATTTTACCTCGGTCACGGGAAAATTATTGTAAAATTAGATCATATTATTTCTGATAAATGTGACGTAGTCTTAGGAGATCCGTAGGGGAGTGTGATAAACATTCTACTATTCATATTATTTATTAACTACCTAAGCATCTTGGAGATTTGCAGACGAAACGTCTATTGTCGTAATGGCAAGATGCAAACATTTGCAATAATAAATTAAACAATATGCTAAATCAATTTAATAAGTGGTGCAAAAGCATTCAGAATAAACCTCAATTTTAATAACATAAATAAATAAATAAATAAATATATTTATTACCCTACAGGAAAAAATCCCAATTACATGGCAACATATATAAAGAAAAAGTAAATTTACATACTAGCATAACTTAAACTCAAAATAATAAATGGTTACATACTAACTAAAAGTGAATGATTACACTGAGCAATGACATAATTGAGAGAGTCATTAAATATATCACAATAAGATGATACCTGATTACAATTAGCGCAAACGATGTTTATCGGAGACTTCAGTCGATAATTGGTTTTATGAGGTAAAATCTTAAAAGTTGGCTTTTGTCTACTACTAAAGGGTGGAACATGCAACCTAATATTATGTAAAATCTCAGCTGAATCAATAGAACCGTGAACTATTTTGTATCCAAAGACAATGCTCGATATATATCGTCGGAATTCAAGAGATTGAAAATTAAACTTTTTAAGTAACGTTGCATGATCGAACCCTCTATTAGGATAATAACCTTCCGACTTAAAATATAAATATTTTAAAAATTTACGTTGAATGCCCTCAACCATGTATTTCTGCTGTTGGGTTTGGGGAAACCAAATTAAGGAAGCATATTCCAACTTAGACCTCACATAAGCATTATATAAAGTAATTAAGGTATTTATATTTTTAAAACTTTTAGTATTGCGATATATGAAACCTAGAGCTCTTAATGAACCCTTAATTACTTCACCAATGTGACAGTTAAAACTTAATTTTGTGTCAAAATGTACACCTAAATCTTTAAATGTTGAAACATTTTCAATTAAAGTGGCATTGATTGAATACGTGAACCTCACAGGATTAGTTTTTCTAGTAAATGACATGAACTTGCACTTATTAATATTTAATTCCAGTCCATTTACTTCACACCATGTAACGACCTTGCCAAGCTCGTCCTGCAAATACAAGCAATCATTATGATTGTTGATTGTCGCATATATTTTGAGATCATCCGCATATAAAAGATGTTGACAGGTAAATGTTGTGGAAAGGTCATTAATAAATATGTTAAAAAGCAGGGGGCCTAAAATTGATCCTTGAGGGACACCAGACGTAGGGAAATAAGAACTAGATTTAAAATTATTGAAAGTGACATACGATTCACGTTTACTTAAGTAAGACGACATTAAAGAGGTAGATGAATTGCAAAAGCCAAAGTTATCCAACTTAGAAATTAAAAGATTATGGTTAACTTTGTCGAAGGCTTTCGACATATCCGTGTATATGACATCAATTTGACTAGAGGAGTCAAGAACTTCAGCAATGTTATGAGTAAGAGCAAATAGATTAGTTACTGTCGAGCGATTAGGAATGAATCCATGCTGATTATCAGAGAGGAAAGGTTTAATATGAATGTAAATCTGGTCATATAGCACACGTTCAAAAACTTTAGCAATATGTGATAAAATTGCTATAGGTCGATAGTTATTAATTTTGAGAATATTGGCACTTGATTTAGGTATTGGACAGACTGATGTTATTTTCAATTTATTAGGAAAGGTAGAAGTTTGAATAGATAAGTTGAAAATAATTGTAAGCGGATAACAAAGAATAGGAGCACAATCTTTTAAAATAAAAGCAGGTATGTTGTCATCACCGGAAGAAAATTTATTAGGAAGTTTCTTAAGAATGTTATATACAACTTTATCTGAAACAGGAGAAAAGGAAAAACTGGGAATATAGCTGAAATTAGATGAATGAACATTTTTAGATGGGGAAACATGAACAGATTCAAAAAAATTACGAAAACCATTAACAATCTTTTCAGGGTTGTCCAGTTTATTATCATTATCTATCAATGTGGAAGGAATTCTGGATGTACTAGAACTCTTAGAGTTTATGTACGTCCAAAACTGACCTGGGTTAGAAGTAACTTGATTCTCAATGGTGGACATGTATGAGTTATAAGCAGATTTGATTTTACGTTTAATTAATGCTCGGAGGTGTCGAAAATTAGCCCTCATGGAGATTGAGTTAGATTTGAGTTTAGTTCTAATGGTATTCTTTTCTTTAATTAAATGTATTATTTCAGAATTATACCAAGGCGGGTACTTTCTTTTATTTTTATTAAATTTATAAGTTGGAATAAACTTTAAATGAGCAGAGTTCAATATATTATAAAATTCAGAAAGAGCGAGATTAACGTCAGAGAAACTTAATAGTATATCCCAATCAACACCACATAAATGTTCATATAATTCAGGATAATTTCCTTTTTTAAGTTTAATTTAATAACATCACTATTAATTGAAGCCATGGTCGGAGAGCATTGCAAAGTAAATTTAAGAGCGGGATGATAAGAATCTTCCAATACAAGCGGAAATGTTTCTCTATCAATTTGACAGCTAACATTGGAATATATTAAATCTAAAACATAACGACATAACATAATAATAAGTCAAGAAACATCATTTCTGGGCTTACTTATCCATTAAAATCTTTCATGGAAACCGCATATTTTTAGTCTTGTAACCAAATTAAATAAATCATATTTTGTCCTATGCAGATTAAAATATATATTCCATATAGTTTATTACGGTCTGGTATATTATATTTTGAGCTATGGTATTGTTGTATAGGGACAAGCTACAGAAACAAAAAAAGTGTTCAAAGCTCAAAAACGAATAATTCGACTACTCAGAATACTTATGTAGAAAAAGATATAAAAATGAAAAAAAAAAATAGTATAAAATTTAACCTGACAAATGTATCTGTACTCATGGTAAACACATAATAAATATGATTGTATTGTATAATTATTAAAAATTCTACGTAGAACAAAATAATTAAATTTGATGTTGTAATTAGATACATCGATATATTATAATATCTTCACTCCCAACATAATTTAAAATAGTGATTAACTTTAATAAAATATAAAAGCTCAGAAAAATGCGTTATTTGTATGAAATGTAATTTAAGTCACGTTAGAATGAGGAGTTGTTTTAACTATTAGCTGTTAGTTCTTGCATAAATGTTATAAGACAGTAATGCTCAGTAATGCTCAGAAAAATTAATTTTGTTCATTAACATTTTTAATTCCAACAATACGGTATCAGTAAATTAATATTTCTATACAATTAACATTAACATACAGATGAAAAAATATTTGAAGCTCGAGTGATATCACAGTTCATGCATGAATCAGCGTTCAGCGTCGGCGGAAGCGTGAATCCGAACAATACGTTTTATCGGGGCGCTTTCCCAAAAATTACATACAAACGTACGAAAATTATCGGTTTGCGTATATGTTAAATGGAGCGGGTATCATCCAGGGAGATAATCATTTTATATAAATATGTTCGCGTGCCACGGACAAATATATAGGCACGAACGTGTTAATAACGACCGCATTAAAGATACAGACAGGTGCGTGGTAGCAGAATTGGATAGATTTCTGGCGGATTTCGTTATCTTCGAATGTAAACTGAATACTACTTTTTTGTAAATACGCGGAATTGTAATTATGCATGTTGGTATGTTTAGAGTAGCACAATTTAAATGGCAATTTTTAAAATTATTACTCCCAGGCATGTGTAGCCTTTACAAACACAATAAATATCAGTAACGAAAACATAATTAGTTTATTTACTCAACTGACACCGAATAAAATCTAGATAATACATTTAAAATATAATATTTAAGGTGAAATGACAATTTTTGCGTTTATAAAATTATAAATACTGTTATTGGAAATTAATTATTCTAAATCTGAATTAATTTTGTTTTGATTTAAAAAAATTTGTTTTAAAATTTACAACTATCATTACACTAAGGTATCTCACTTGTATGATAATCATCGAAATATTAGCTGTACTAATACTAAACATCGAGCTGTGCTGAATAGTTTAAGCTGTTAGTTGTTGAAAGTTCATATTGTAATCACTTTAGTAAACCAAGTGATTACAATATGATCGAGCTGTGCGATTAACAGAAATGAATATGCTTTATTTTGGAGACCGTGCCTAAAATATTTTTAGCCCATACAAACATGCAATCAAAAGATTAGTAACTTTAAAGAAAGACAGTAGAAAGAAAGTGATCAGAAAATAGAAAAAAATTCATTTCATTACTTTCAAGAACTCTTGATAAATTGAAAGAATAGTGCTAGTCTTGGCATTAAAATAAATTACAAAAATAGAAGGAACACAGCACTCTAGATAGTCTATACACACTCCGTAGCCTTTTATAAAAATGTTCAGAATACAATGTTATATACTTAGCCTTTGTTGACTTTCAAAAAGCTTATATCACCGTTGGGTTTAATCAATTTCTTCAAAATAAAATATTAGACTCAAAGTAATCGAAAATGTTCACAAGGAAGCAACAATTTATATTAGAATAGACATAAAAGAATATCATTAGAGGGCGCAAAAAGACAGGAAGACATAATCTCACTTAAACTACTAACACTAGCTGTGGTTGTAGAATAATTGTTAAAAAGCTTTAAAAAACACCAAAGGCCCCGACAAAAAACGGCGTCAGAGTAAGCCACGTCAGATTTGCAGAAATTTTGGACATAGTAAGTAACAAGGTAATAGAACTGGAGAAAATATTAAATGATGAATTAATTCTAAAAACTGCGCTCTAGCATTGACAACTCTTAATAAACTAATGTGTCAAATAATATGATTCCTACTTTGTACAAAGATATAGATTGGAAGCAACCAGAATACCAGAGACGCTACAGCAAACTATAGAAGGTTGCATGCTATGCAATAAAATGAGAAATAATACCATCAAAAAATGGTAGGATGACTATAGGCTGAGCATATGGTCAAGCAAGATAAAGAGAGGAGGGTAGGATACTCACAAAATCTTTGAGTGGACGGTATTAGGGAAGTGTTAGACAAATGGTAATTAAATACAACACAGAACAGGGAGGTATGAAAAAGAATGAGAGAGACAGCAGTGAATTAATGCAAGTTGAAAAAGAAAAGAAAAGGAAGAAGAAATTTGTTTATAGAACAGTTATTTCTATAGTTTATTATTTTTTGTGTTTTATTATTTACCGCATATTTAATCGCTGCAATTAATATCTACTTTTATATTTATTACAAATAAATATAAAAGCAATAATTTATGTACTGTACTTTATTAGATAAGCGGATATTGATGACGAACAATTTACTTTTAATCGTAAAGACTGTTACAATAATGAAAACAAAATCACCTTTTATATTTAACAAGCTAACTAGATAACACGTTATGTACATTAGATCATGCCAAGGATCCATTTTTAATTATACCTTATCAGATATCATAACAGCGTTACAGAATAATAAGTATTTCTCTTCATACCAAAAAGACTAGCGTGGAAAAATTTGTGCTTGTGTATCTGGCTCGGTTATATTTTTAAGAAAAAGTTTGATATCTGACTTATTAGTTATGACAATGAAAAACAACTGCCATTGAATGTCAACAAGGATAAAGGTAAATTTGCTTGTATCTAATTAATATTAAGTGGTTGATTTTCAAAATTTTATTTAACTCGCTGCAATTGTTTCGCCACACTTCACTATCAGGTGAAAAATATAATATTTTGTTTTGTTGCTGGAATTAATATTTACTATTAGTTAATAGTGTATGCAGCAGCCAAAATTGTCATTAACTAGTGAGGGTGTATCCCATTTTGGAATTTTGCGATATAAAAATATACTGAGTGTATTAAACTTTAGCTTTTTTAAAAGTATTGGGTTGAGACTTAAATCTATTCGGTTCCGACGAATAAGTGTCTACACTTGTATTTTAAATCAAATAACTTCAAATCATCTAACCTAAATACCGTTTGGTAGGAGACACTTCAATGGTCATTAAAAACATAAGTGAATCAATTAAGTAGTCGTCGTAAATCAGTGGACGAAAGATGGGAAATCAAACCCAGGAAAATCGCTGTCTTACTGTTACTTCAGAAAATGAAAAAACGCAACACAGGCCTAGAAAAAGTTATATGCTATATATGGTAAAGGTTGCTCCAGTGCCAGAATTGGTTTGCAAAGTTCTGTTCCGGTAATTTCAATGTCAAAGTTGCGCCGCGTTCAGGGTGGCCAGTTAAGCAGAAAATAATAAAATAAAGGCATTAATCGAAGCAATCTGCCGTTACACGACTCGAGGTCGAAGAAATATTAAATATTTCCCAAACGTATTGTCACTGGCGATGAGAATTCGATAGTTTACGACAACGATCCTGGTGCAAGCCCGGCGAAAAGCTGTAACCACTTCGAAAGCAAATATCCATCAAGAGAAAGTTATGTTTTCAAATTCGTGGCATTATACCACAAAAGCATTGTGTATTTTGAGCTGCTATCATAGAACAAAACCAAGCCACCTAGGAAAACCGGCCAGAATTGGCAAATCGTAAGAGTGTAGTGTACACCATGACAACGCGAAACCACACACAAGTTTAGTGACTTTATTTTATGGGATTCGATGGACAATTTATCAATCTCACCAGACCTAGCGCCGTTCAACTACTACTTATTTCAACTCTTTGAATGGTAAAAATTCAATCGAGAAAATGATGTCAAACAGAATTGGCCTAATTTGTTTGCTGAGAAAGGCCAGAAGTTCTTTGAGCATCGTATCATGATGTTACCTGAAAGATGACGAAAGATCAGCAAAAAAATGGTTATAGTTAAAACAAAAAAGGCTAAAGGCGTAACTTAACATTATTGGAAAATTCAAATCTCATGTCTATATGTTTCCAAAAATTTATATTTTTTTCTAAAATTAAATGTACATACGAGGGTAGATTGTTTCCGGAATGGGCAAGAGATGGCGCGCGTATCGTGAAATTGTTATGATGGTTGTCAAGGCTAACCTATTTTAGGTAAGCTGTCAATTTTTTTTCCCGAAATCATATTTTTCTGAAGGATTAAAAAAGTTGGAGCAGAGTATGTTAATCTGTTAAATGGTTCTTGTCGATGTATCACATCAGTCTCTCTCAGATGATGATGATGGATAATGTGATGCGATGAATTCGAAAGCAGCGTATGAAGGGGTTTTCAATTTTGGGATCAGGTTAGGATTTCTGCGTAAGCAGTAGAGGGAAATGATGTGTTAGTTGAAGGGATTTTTGGAAAATGTTTCGCTTAAGTATAGAAGGCGTTCATTGATGGGGATAACAGAGGTAGAGTCATATAGGGGTTGGTTAGAAGGATTGGGTAGAGGATTACTTAGGTTTGGTTAAAGATCTTAGGGAGTATCGCTCGCTAACTTGGATATTGTGGATAGTAGGAGTTGGAGAAAAGGTCATTACCGTAGTCGAGTATATGTTGGCAAATTATTTTATAGATTTTAACAGCTGATTTGGTAGAAATTCCCTTGTTTTTGTAAGTTAAATTTCTGAATAATTGGGCCCTGGCGATGATTTTTATTTTGCTTAGAGCTGTGTGGTTTTTAAAATTAACTTTTTGGTCTATGGTAATGCCTAGGTATTTTATGGATGTAGAAGGGGAAACAGTTGTGTGGGAAGTATGAATATTGTGGGCAGGCATTTTAAAGATTAAACTAGTATTCTGACGAAATACCTGCAATCTTAGTGTAATCATGTATATCTGTAACTCTTTTAAAAAAATCAATTCAGAGTATTTCCTTCTCCTTAGAATCTTGTTTTATATTTCAGTAATGAAATACTAATACCTAATTACCAAGATTGTGTTTTACAATTGTGCATTTCTAAAATGCTGGATAAATTAGTTCTCTTTTTAGATAATTTGAGCATGTTTTTTCCCTCACATATCAACCGAATCCAGCTTTAGGCCGTTTACTAGGGTTTGAGGTTGTGAACTCT